>VYZX01014978.1:208670-255973 GCA_013401335.1 Brachypteracias leptosomus
CCACCTTTCCTGACAATATGTTATATTATAAATATATCATTCTGTCTTTCCTGATAGTGTATGCAATCTCTCCTTATGTTATAATTTTAAATTTTTTTCTGGGTTATATTCTATGCCCTCAGTGTTAATTTTTGTCTTTTTATTATTGGCATTATCTAAAAATGTCAATAACATACTATTTTCTCTATTTCGCACATTATANTGGGCAGGGACACCTTCTACTAGACCAGGTTGATGGAGCTCTGCTAAGTGCTTGACTAACATCAGCACAGTGTGCTTTGCTGGCCCAGCATTATGCTGCTGTTGAGGACATGACAGGCAATGGCCCTGCTCATGAGTTATTAAGCAGCCAGTTCAAGACTGACAACTGAAGAGTTGTCTACAGCCTCACCAGATTGCCTTCCCTTCTTCTATTTCACCATTCCTTGTAAAATTTCTCCTACTTTGTATCTCTTCTCCGCTGACAACAGTTTCTGAAGCTGCAGAAAATCACAAACGTAACAGAAGTGTGTTATACACCAGAAGTGACATACAGGTGTGATAGAGAAGATGTACTCAAAAGGTCAACTATTTTGAAGGGGAAATGAAGAGACTGTCCACATGAATGTGCCTGTGCGTGAGAGACAGCATGGTGTAGCAGATGAATCTCAGTCCTCTACTTCCATTCTGCTGTTGGAGGCTTATATTGTCCATGGCTGGATTCTGTAAGAGCATGCCAAGTGGAATGATTACAAGACATGAAGAGCTGCTGTCTGCTAAGTCTTTAGTAAAGGGGAAAAGACTCCAAATACAACTCAGACTGATCTTCATTGTCCAAGTTGAAAGAAATATAATAAAGACAGAGTGAAAAGTAATATGGGATTCTGAATTATTTGGATACTCAGAATCCATAGCAATTCAGTAACATGGGTAAAAATGTTTGTGAATGTGTAATGTAAATATTTCTTTATTAAATGGCATTGCCATTAGAACATTTCTGAGTGTAAACATCTTAATTTAAATAATAAATATTAAAAGCAAATGCATTTGTTACCTTATAAATTAGATCCACTGCATTTGTGGGAAATACAGCATATAAGATAATTTTGCATCGCCTTTGTGCTGAGCTAAAGGAAAGCATTTTCCTGTATGCTTTTGTTTCCTGTTAGTTTACTATTTTGTAACAAGTCAGTAGATTAGTAGTAGCCCACATTGCTAGCTTAAAAGAGAAATGTCTAGAAAATATTTGCTTGAGAAAAAATTTTTGTTCTCCATAGGACAGCAAGATGGGAGGAACCAACAAAGTAACTAAGTCCAATTGAGTTCTGATTTCTGCTTTGCTTATTCATTAACTCATTGCCATCCAAGAAACAGAGCCCAGGCATGTCTGCCTGAGAGGCAGTCATCCACTGCAGGAGGGCTCAGATCTGTGACACGTATTTTCAGAAGGATTCTGATTCACCACTACCACCCTGTGTCCTCCTTTACTGGATACAGTCATGGAGTCAGCAGTTCCCATGCCCTTCGAGCCTACTGATCTTCCCTGCTCTCTGACTTTGCCAGAATTTACTCAGGGTTGTTGTATTTAACTATCACAAGACACTGTATCTACCACAATGCCAATAAATTATGCACTGCTGCTGTCTTCTCTGCTCAGATGGAGTTGATCAGTAAGCATTTTAGTCAGTCCAGATATGGCCTCTTCACAGGATTGCTCAGTGTCTGAAAGGCCAATATGCCCCTCAGTGGCTTTGCCAGTATTTTGATTTGTTTCAACAACAATTGGATTTCCAGGCTGACCTTCCACTTTGCAAACAAAAAAAGACTCTTCTGTTTTGTTTATTAACTTCCTGATTAGCATGAACTAGCACTGGACATGTCATTTTCAGGACATGTCAGTCTTTCAGTGTCTGACTTCTGTGAATCTGCTTTTTCACCTTCTTTTGATGGACCCTGACATCTTTCTGAAAACATTTGAGAGGTGGGATCATGAGACCCAAAGGCAGTGGGACCTGCTTTGCTAGCATTACCACTTCCTGTTGCTTTCTTGATGGCATTCTTCTGCTAGATTAGATGATAATCTATGGGCAGTAATGCAGTCACAATGAAGACCATGAGGCTGGTAACATTTCAGCTACACTCCAAATTTCTGAAATCCAGGGATTGTTCTTTGGTGACCTTGTTTCTGTTCCTTTCTTGTGATTTTGAGGATTGGATACATTGGGTTTGGTTTCCATGCCAGAGGGTAAACCCTTGCTTAATAATGTGGTTAACCACTGTATCTGCACAAGTCATTTCTTTCTCTTTTGGCAATGTTTCAGTCCTTGTTGCTGCAGACCTCAATTCTGAGCCTTTGCATCTGTTCTTGAACTTGTCTTCAGAGAGGCATTATGTCCTCCAGGTTTTTGCACTCTCAGGGTAGAATGAAAATGGTTCAACTTTGCTTGTACAATTTCTGCAGCCTTACAACTGCCTATGGTGAATAGAGTCAGCTTCACTGAAGAAGTAAAATCTGAATTAGTCAAGAACTTCATCTAAGTTTTTCATATAGGACTCAATGAAGTCTGAAACTATGGCCTTAGAGAGCTTCAGTGATAATTTCTCAGCACAATACAAGATATATTTGAGTCATGTGCTTGACCTTCCATAGTCTTCATAACTGAGACCACCATGACTGAAAACACATTATTTCCACAAATTACCTACCCTTCTCTTCTGGAAAATATCATTTCTATTGGAAGACTGGTTTATTTCTTTATAAAAAATGTGTTCTTGGAAGGTGGATGCTCTTCATATTTAGTTTCTTTCATATTGACATGAGTAACATTTGCTGATGGATTATTTTTATCTTTATTTGTACCCAGTCCAGCAGATTTATGGCTAGGCTTTCTGAAAACAGCAAAGCATGGGTCAGGGCCATCTGACTTTTCATTAATCTTTTTGTGTATCACTGCAATGACAAGGTTAGAGAGTCTGTCAGCATAAAAGGAAACCTCTTCTAACTCTCACTTGCCTTCAAGTAGTGGCTTCATCCTCTGTGCCCTTTGGCTCCTTTGCATTTGGAGTGATTTTCATCTTCAAGTGAAAATCTGGTGGCTTCTGCACTAATATGTTCACCACAGACACTGAATCTTCCTGGCGATATACTGCATTGTTGGAAGCTCTGTCCTTCAGTAGATGATTGTCTTGAATTTCCATCACCCTTATGCTTTTCAGCACATCATCAACGCTGAATGCACACTTTTCAGGGTGTTTTTGAAACCAGCTCAAGATTTTGAGTGGATCAGATTCCTGAATCAGTCTCAGGAATAAAACAAAATGGAAACAACCCCAGGTACCAGTATAGGTTGGGGACTGAGTTGTTGGAGAGCAGCGTAGGAGAGAGGGACCTGAGGGTTCTAGTGGACAGCAGGATGACCATGAGCCAGCAANGATTCATTATCCAAACCTTTGGCCCTTGGCACAAAGGTCCTTTCCATACCAAGAAGTTGTGCATGAGAATCAGGTGAAATTCTGATTGGTCTTAGTGACTACAGGTGAATCAACATTTATACTGATCTCAGTGGTATGCTGTCAAATGGTAGCAACTAGCTTCACCAGTGGCATAAACAATGTGAAAACTAATATGAGTAAAAGTTAGGTGGTTTTGCCGTTATCACTAAGCTTGTCTTATTTTTTTCTGTTGAGGGCTACCGTTGCTCCATAAGTGATGGCTACTGCTATCTGATAGGCTGGATTGTAGCCTCATTATTGAGGGCACTTCTAGGTTAAAACCAGAGACTTTAAGTCACTATTACTCTGTGGTTTTGTTTCTTACAATCTACTCCAGTTGCATAGCCAGCTACTCCAACTGTATAGCTTTCCACAGAATGAAGGTGACACACATTTAAAAAGGAAAGAGTGACAGAAGAAACCCTGAACAGTGAGAGGATTTATGGACAGCTATCTTGGAATATTTCGCATTTTCAGAACCTGCCTGGGGCCTTGAAACAGTTAGTACTTTTGTCTAGTATTGTTCCCGAATCAGTATCTGCAAGACTGTATGAGAATTTTGCACGTTAGTACAAACAGTGCAGTGAGTACTGGGAAAAATGTGGGGACACAGCATGCAGGTATGTCATATATGTCCACTCCTTCTTCCATTTCAGCCGACAGCATTAATTATAGTGGCAGAATTTCCTGGGCCTATCCCCTCTGAATGCCTCAAAATGGCTTTGGCATAAGAAGGGTTTGCATCTGGGGAATATCTTTTCCACTTAGTACTCTCACAAATGTAATTTTGTGGCAGACTTCAAAATTGTAGGCATAGCTACAGGTATGCTCATCAAGATAGGCATGAGCTTATTTATGTATTTGTAGCTCAAATAAGCAACAACAGAATGGCAGGGCCTTGATTTATCCTGCTAGAATTCAGGATAAGCCATTTTTCCAGTGGCACTCTCATCCACATAGTATTTCCACAGTCACAGCAGAAAAATAAGGCAGCTTACACCTGTGCCATTCCTATTGTACAAAAGCTTCAATTTTTTCAGACTAGTATTAAACAATATTTTGGTCCTTCTGACTGCATTTAAAGGCCTATTTCCACTAGCTGAACAGTCAGTTTGTTTGGCATCCACTTCAGCAGCCAGCTGTGCCTTCTCAGCTAGATACCTTCCATGCTGTGGCTGTGCCACAATGATTACCTTCCTCCTTATGTTTCTGTCACAGAACGTGGATTTGTGTGCCTACCTGGCTGTTTGAATGTTGTGGATTTTTTATTTACGTTGGCATGCACCAGTGGACATAGAATAAAGAATTGCAATCCTTCGTTATGTTCCATTTTATTTTCTCATATATCCTCTTTTAGTGATTTCTTTGAATAGAATGATCTTCTTCAGACTAGCTCCTTTCAAACTCCACTGCCTTTTCTGTCATTTGTGAAAAGTGTATATATATTGCAAACTGAAATATCAGAGATAATAATAAAAGGTTCAGTGGAAAAAACATTTGCTCATGGCCTGTTCTTCTACTCTCTACCTCTTTTTCCTCTCACTTGTTCTTCAATTTCTACATTTCCAGTTATCCCGTATCTAGTTTCTCTCTAAAGTCATCACAAACAATCCACAACACAGAGTTATGCCATTTTTGACTTATCAGTCTGTATTACTATTTGGAAATTAAACAAAACTCAATCATTCTGTTAAACTCAGGGTATGCAGCTGCATGAATTTGAAGAGATAGAAAATTAGTACTGTGTCAAAGAATGTTCAGTCAAAATTTTTAATATGTGATTGCTACACAGAGAATGTAGATGGAGCTACACATGCTTCTAGAAATACTCCCCGTTGACATCCACGTTCTCATATACAGGAAATGAACCTTTATAGTTCCTTTAAGAAACCAGAGCACCTTTACTGAGCAGTCTGAAAGAGCTAGTCTAGATGTACTCAGGTCTAGCTTCAACTCAAAATTACTTGGTTTGGATTTACACACTAAATCTTAATTCAAATACTCCTGGCTTGTGCCAAGGATAACGTTATCAAGCACTGAGGAACATGGTCTGAAAAAGTACGTAATGGTTTACTTTGGCTGATAAGAAAACATGTATATATATCAGATGAGGAATTCTAAGTCTCAGTTCTCTGCATGTGCTTACCCAATTTACAGCACAAGAAACTCAAGAATTCTGCTTTCCCTTATTTAGACAACAAATTCCTTACTGCAAAGCAGCAGTAACTACTGTATGTAAGCAACAGTGACATTTCTATATGCAAGGAGTGGCAGTCCTAGAGTTAAGCAGTGAGAAGAATTCAAAGTTGTGTTGCATATGTACAAACATTCGGTATTCAGTAGCAGAGAGTGTTCCTTTTATTAGCAAATTTAACAAGGAAAAGGTGTAACTTTCTTAAAAACATTTAACCAGACACAATCCTCTTTCTTGCTGTCTTGGGTGCTTTTTCTACATGCAGATGCACATGCAAAATAATTAAAAGAAACACATTAGTTACTGTCCAATTCTGTTCTGTCTTACCTCCAAGAATGTAATGATCCACTTCACAGAGCTCTCCTGTTCTGCAGTCAGTCCATCTTATCAGATATCAGTGAGTAAAAAAGTAAAAAGGCATGGATATGAAAAGAAAAGAAGAGTTTGCGATATGTAGTGAATTATGGTAATATGAGGTTTTCAATTTTTCATCAGAGAAAAGTAAGAACTTAATTTTGTAGCTTTATATTTTATTCGCATGTATGGACAAACACACCAAAACCGGGACTATTCAGAAAAACCAAAGGTCTTCCAAAAATCTCTGTATGAATGAAAATAGAAATATCAAAAATATTTGAGCTAGAAATTTTCATGCAAGCAAGTATATTACACACAGATTTCTAATATGACATATGCCTTGTTTGAAAATCTTTTTTTGCAGTGAGAGCACCCACTTTGTTAAATATTGTGATAATCCCTTCTTTTTGCAGCATGTATAATTCAAATGACAAGTGCCTTTCATGTTATATATATATTCCCCCCCAATATTCTATGTTCATCTTTCTTCAAAGGAATTTCCTGCATTCCCTCCCATTTCCTATATTAACTACCCTATAACAATTGCAATTATGGTAAAGTATAAAAAACAACATGTAAAACAACCTGACCTAGGCAGAGATGTCCCTACTTGTGTAGGGAGGTTGGACAAGATGACCTTTAGAGGTCTGTTCCAGCCTAAAACATTCTATGACTCTATAATTAACTGGGCAAACATTGTATCACTAGTGTTATTCAACAGTGTTGAGAAAGAGTTGGGCTACAAAGTTTGAAATGCGCCAGATCTTTCGAAGCCTTATGCAGATGGTTAATTTCACAATTTGGAAGTTTTTATCTTAATTTCAGTGAGCTTGTCCACAATGGGTACTTCAGCAAATGTCTGCAAGTGTTTGAAAGAGGATGCTACTGCATTCACATGACACATACTGTCTTATCCTACTGCATTTAGGGAATCTCAATTTTAAAAATACCACAAAATGCCACAGAAATTATAGTCTGCAGCACTACTGCTGCAGAATTGGGACTAATTTTGCTACAATGCCTTGGTTATTGATACAGTGAAATAGAGGATGGTTGCCAACTGCATAGTTCTTCTCTTTTTCATGGATGCTTTTTGTTTATTTAATGTTACAAAACCCACTGAATATTACTAACCGTAGCCATGAGGGGAATTTGAATTCTCCATTAAGTATTTTGTGCATTTGACATAAAATTTGATTGTTTTTTCATCCATATCATCTTCTCATCCAGTTTCCTACTTTGAGTGTTCCATATTGCTAGCGGTGGGACAAAATGCTTACAACTTGGATTACAAAATTCTAATAAAGAAATCTCAAGAACAGATATGATACCTGTAATTCTTTTTATCCATTTTACTTTGGAAATGATTGTTTTTCAAGTTGACTGTGCCCTTTAAATTAAAACAAATAAAAACCAAAACAACTCAATTCATTCCACCCAGTTTACTGTGGCATGAAGCCTACCTTGCTGGAGAGCAAAGGTGACCAAGAAAAACAGCTCTGTCAGTGCAATTCATCAAGAGGGAAGTCTCAGGGATGTCTTGCTGTCATTGAACCTAGCTGTAAAGGAAGATTAATTCACTCCGACCTATCCATAAAGTGAATCTCTTACCAGATAAGGATATAGGTGCTGGCTGAGGAAGACTTGCTGGAAATTAAGATTTATGAATTACAGACAACATAAATAGGGGCACTTCAATAATTGTTCGAAGTGTTGTCTTCCACAGATGCTGGGTGTGACCGATTACTGAACTCCAATAGTGGAAAAAGCCTCTAAAGAGACAGGCAAAGGCAGCGTGCTCATGAAGCTCAGGGAAGAATGCATGGAGTGACTGACCACAGCTGTTGCACAGAAAGCTGAACTTCCCTTGACACAAAGGGGATTGCAGGGTGGCCTTTATTCTAGATAAATGGCTACATCATCTGTGTGAATCAACAGGCTGCAGAACTGCTCATCCTTGACTTAAACAAAAGAGCACAAATGTCTTCCTGCATTAGTCAGACCAGGATGAGGAGTGTATATATGAGAAACCTCTTTGAAATAGTTCTAGACTATTCACATGCTGAGACTTCTCATGGCAGCCTTCCTTGTCCTGTGCCTGAGCTGTCTTCAAACCATGTACTACTTCTCAGCAGCAGAGGATGCCCACCATCCTGATGGTGAGCTTACTACAGAGACCCATGATGAGAATCACATTTGTGTTGAGTCAGCTGTCCACTGCAACTGCCTCAGACTGCTGAGTGTAGATTGTATTTGTGTTGTGATTTACGTACATCACTGTATCTCATTCTGCTAAATCAAAATCCTGTGTAACTTCAAATAGTTTCAGGTAAGTAAATATGGTATTGAACATTAAATCCCCCACAAGTGTGGAATATCTAAAAGCACCTAATTAGAGAGGAGTGGGCTCTGACACCGGGTGTGATGTGCTGACTGAGATCCAGGACAGTGCCAAGTATCCCCTTAGCTTGTACGAAAGATCAATTGGAAGGACAAAGTATGTAGGTACTCGCTATTTTCCCGGGGGTTACCACTGAAGCAAAAAGTAGCCACAAATTCACACTGGTGGAGTAACAATGCTGTGAGCATCCCCTGTTCCCTCAGCACCTTGCTCTGAGTTCTAGGAGATGTGGTTGCTGTGTGCTCTCACCTTCCTCTTCCTATGACACCTCTGTCCCAGAGGCTCCACATGTAGGTGTAACTTCAATTTGAACAGAAGCCAAATTTAACCCACCATATCTTTTAGTTTATCTAAGAAGAGGCTTTTATTGTCAGCACTAAAATATTTTGTTTATGTAGGTCTTAATGTTAGATGGTCACATCTGTTTTTCTCAAAGTAATTTACTGTTATATACTATGAAAAAGACAATTTGTGGGGAGGCTGTGATAACTTAGGATACCACTCTTATAAGGATAAAGCAAATAATAACAGTATTGCACTACTAAGAAACAATTAAAAAAAAAACCAAACAGGTATTATAAAAGTTATAATTCTACATAAACAGAGGAAGCTGAAGAATTGGGATATTAACCTAAAAATTTGCTACCTATAGGAAATAAAGTTAACCAATAACAGTAATATCAATACTTTGTTCTATTATAGAGCTTTTCATCACTATATTTCTGAGTGTTTCACAGAGTGGGCATTATTATTGCATTTTTTGGATGGGGAAGCTGAGATGTGACAATGTGACACGACTTTTATATATCATGGAGCAGATCAGCAGCAAAGCTGGGAATACACCCTTGGTCCCGAGTGCTAATCCTGTGCTTGATCCAGTGGCAATGCCGTGATCCCCTTCTGCCATCTACAGTATACAGTTTAGCTTTCTCTAAGCCAAATTCATAAGTAGCATCACAGGAAACAACCTATTACACAAAGATCTCTGGAGAATACATCTGTTTTCTTGCACTCAGAAATGGCTTTTATTCTGGTTCATGGGGTGCTTTGATTGCAGCATGAGAAGTTAACACCTTGCAGAAATTACCTAAGGACTTACAAATCAAACACTGCTCAGGGAGTTAGCAAATGAAATTGATGCAAGATGAAACAGATGGAATAGATACCACACAGCACGTACAGAGCAGAGGTACTTCCTGCCTTACACCCTGTGCACCTCCCAACTCCTGGCCTAAGCTACCCAAACACCTTGGCAGAGAAATCCAGCAGAAAAGGAAGAAAGAGGTTTCAGATGAAGGAGAATATCTGCAGGCTGTCCTTCACACACCTCTCAAAAAAGCCACATTAGGGACTAGGGAGACTGTGGCCAGGGGAAGTCTCATAAGCAAACAGTTTAGAGAGGTTTCTGCTGAAACATCCAGCTGAATTCAAAGAGAGGTGAAACCAGAAAGCAAATGGGGTCACTAGGCATTACAGAATCACAGCATCACAGAATGGGAGGGGTTGGAAGGGACCTCTGGAGATCAGCTAGTCCAACACCCCTGCCAAAGCAGGTTCGCCTAGAGTGGGTTGCACAGGAACATGTCCAGGTGAGTTTTCAAAATCTCTGGAGAAGGAGACTCCACAACCTCTCTGGGCAGCCTGTTCCAGGGTCTATCACCCTCACAGTAAAGTTTTCCCTTATGTTTAGGTGGAAATTCCTGTGTTCTAGTTTGTGCATATTACCCCTTGTCCTGTTGCTGGGAACCACTGAAAAGAGTTTGGCCCCATTTTCCTGACCCACGCCTCTTAGATATTTATAAGCACTGTTAAGATCTGCTCTCAGTCTTCCTCAGGCTAAGCAGCCCCAGATCCCTCAGCCTTTCCTTGTAAGAGAGATGTTCCAGTCCCCTCATCATTTTTGTAGCCCCCTGCTGGACCCTCCCCAGTAGTTCCTTGTTCTTATTTATCCCTTACAGGCACTGATAATCTGAGGAATCAATTGGACTTTCCTACCTCAGCAGCACAGATGTTTGATGGGCACAGAGAGCTTTCAAAGGATGGTTTTGTAACTCAGCTGTTTGGCTGTTCTCACCAGACAAGCTCGTTGGTCTCCTGCTTATCTTACTCCAGTCAGAAAGCAGAGTGACATCAGTATTCCTGTAACAACAGTAAGTCCACAAGGAGAACAAGGGTGCAGGGCTGTGTGGAAACTGAGGCATGCCATTCATACCTGCCAGCCCTTTAAGTCAGGACTTGCAACCAGCCTGTTGTTCCTGATGTGGGGAAAGCTGAGAGATCCCAGAAACACTCAGCATAGGATGCTTAAAATATCCTCACACATTTTAGGTGACCAGTAGCTCTAAGGCTGCTTTTAGACATTTCTCTCTAACTTCCCTGGAATTTGAATACAGCAAGATAGCCCTTAATCAGAAATGTGATGTTCCAAATTGTTTTTAAAATCAAATTCGGCTCCCTTTAAATTGCACATTTAACCCAATTAACTTGTAACTGGAGCTGTAACAAGTTGGATGTGTGCATTATCTTACTGCTTTTTTTTTATGATTACATCACCGTAAGACACAAGCATCTCTGGTCAGCTAGTACATCTTATCCCTACAATAGTATGGCTGAATTAGGAAAATATTCTTTTATAAAAGGAGGGTGGAAACCAAGGGGGTCTAGTTCATCCCTCCTAAAACCAGGGGGTGGCAAGCCTGGAGCAGAAGACACGTCTCCCAATTTATAGTCCTTTGTCTTAAATTTAATTCATCCTTCTCCTTCTAGTCTAAGCTTAGAATATGTTATAAAATCACTTCCCATGGATATTTATTTCATTGTACAGAACAATTAATTAAGGGTCAAGTCACCACAGCAAGAGGCTGTGACTTGGATCAAGAACAAAGTGTGCATCTGAGATGCAGGAACTGGACAGACACTTCCATGTAGCTGTGTGCCATTTCTGAAATGAGGCTAGGTAGCCAGTTCTGCCTGGTAAATTCCCTTTGCCTTCCATGAGCACCATTACATTTGCAGACTGTGAGCATCAGGTCTTTTGTACCATATCTAAGCACAACTGTACAAACTGGATTTCCCAAAGGCATCAAGGCAGGCTGGGCTGCTCAGCAAAGCTGTGGGGAGGGTGTTAGGCATGATGAAGGTGTAGAGAGCAGTGGTGGCTAGGTAGTTTGGGGGTGAGAGGTGGCTTGCTGCTGTCATTCCTGGGTACCAGCAAAAAGCGATTAATGCATTTAGTTTGCTGTACACCTGGGCTACAAGTCAAAGAAAAAATATGTTGTGGATGAGAACTGGAGATGGCCAGAGTTCACAGAGCATCCAGATTTTTGCCCCAAACCCCAAAACACCCACTATGCCGTAGCTCTGGCAGAACCACCATGTGGATTTACATCAACACAGAGGTTGAGTTAAATTCCAGTATTTTAGAATCTGTCCAAGTTGCCAGAAACATTCCGTGACTATTCTGCCTTTCAGCACGCTGATGGTTTAAAAACTTTTTAGGTGATATGAGTACTAGCTACAGCAGTGTAAGCCAGGTTGCAAAAGAATGCCCATTTGTATTTAATGCAGACCAAAAAGCAATGGGAATCCATGGGAAAAATGAGGCTATAATAGTGCAAGTGGCAGATTTAGAGTGCCCTGTGTGTAATCATGATGCAACATTGTCAGCAGCGCTTGCTTAGGGAAAAAGGTCTCAGTAAAATTTTGAAGACCTAGAATGAAAAAAGGAGTTAGGAATTTTAGTGTTGTTGCATGTCTGCAATCATAAAATTGTTTAATCACCATTTAAGGCTATTTTAATAAGGCCTGGTAACTCAAGGCCTAAGTAATGACTTACTGAAAATGTTTTCAATTCAGTGTAGCCCAGTAGTGGCCAAAGTTACTGACATTTATTTGTTCCGTTTGGCTCGTTTCCCACTAGATAGGCGCTCGAAAGCAGGCTCAAGGACCTGTGAAGCAGCTGTTCCCCTAGAGATTAACAAATACTTCAACTTGGTGTTTCCAAACGCACCTGCAGGCGCGGGGGCCCATCCTCCCTCTGAAACTCCTCTCTCGGGTGCTTCTAAACTCCCGTCCCACCCTCCTCCAGAGCGGCGAATCCTCGACCTTAAGCATCCTTCCCCAGCCGGGCCCAGCCCGTGCCCCACACCCTGCCAGGGAGCTCACCGCCCGGCCTCCCCGTGTCCCACGAGACAGCTCAGCGCCAGTCCACTGGCGCAGGAGCTGCCCCGCTGCAAAGGGCTACAGCTGCTCCGCCGGAAAGCAAGGCTGGGAGTTGGTGGGTGAAGAGGAGGGAGTCTGGAGCCCTTCAGCGGTCCTCAGCGGGAGACGAGGCCCAACCGTGGCGCCCCCGCTACACGCATGCGCGCTGCGGGAGCCAGGACTGCGCCTGCGTGCTCCCCCCCGCCATGCCCAGTGGGCTGCTCTTGCGCACGCGGCGGGGGGAGAGGTTTGGTCCCGTCCGCGGTGCGTCCCGTCCGCCGCGCGGGTTGGTGGGTAAAGCAAGATGGCGGCCGTGGCTCGCTGCTGCTGGGCTCCCCGCGGCCTCTGTCTGCCAAGGGCAGGTGAGTGTCGCCGCCGCCCCGGGGCTGGTGTTGGGCTGCCGTTGCTCCCTTCGGGCGAACCCGGCTGCCCTTGCGCCCTCCGCCCGGGTGCTGCGCCAGCCGGCTGCCCGCGGGCCTCCCTTCTCGCTCCGCGGGGCCTTCGGAGCGCAGCTGAGAGAGGGAGCTCCAAGGGCAGAGTGAGTAGCAGCTGTGGTCGAAGTAACTGTTCGCGGCAGAAATGGTTGGGTTTCTGCCTGCCTTCTCTTTATGGGGCTGCCTCAGGCTGCCGGTGTAGCTGTACAGGACGTTGTCTCTCCGATGCTGTCAAAAGCTCAACAAATGAGCTGCTGCCCTGTCGCTGATTTTGGATTTCTTCTACGATTTCTTAGGTGAACGTGACATTTTGTCTGTGATCTGTAAGCATAGTGAAGTACCAAGATTATGTTTAAAGCTTGTATTTGGGCCTTTGCTGTCAAAACAACCATGTTTTAGTCAAATTGATTCAATGTGTGTCCTTCTACTGAGTAAAGTGGGAGATGACAGGTTTTGCTAAAGATGAGGGAGAAATTTAACATACTTTTAATTGGAGCAGTGTGTCTTTTCAAGAAAAAGATGTTTCTGGATTTACTGTGGATACTTGAGATTTAATTCAAACCAGTGTTCATATACTGCTTCCAATATGGATTGTAAATCATCAATGACAAATAGATTCTGATTAGTGAAGAAGATGAAATCTTGTTGTTCTGTGAAGGAATGCCTGTCTAAGTCTGTCTTCCACAAAAGCACAGAGCTTTAAGCAGTGCTGTTCTGCCCGGAGATATTAACAAGGGCTGTGAAAACTGTATAGCTCTATTAAGTTATGTTGTCCTGAGTTACTAAGTGTTGTGTTTTGATAGGGCTCCACACCATGTGGAAGATCCTTTACTGATTATGAATCAGTGGATCTCAAGCCTTCTTTGTTTAAGTCTTACGGATGCCCTTAATCTCTTTTTTTTTTTTTAANAGGGCTGTGAAAACTGTATAGCTCTATTAAGTTATGTTGTCCTGAGTTACTAAGTGTTGTGTTTTGATAGGGCTCCACACCATGTGGAAGATCCTTTACTGATTATGAATCAGTGGATCTCAAGCCTTCTTTGTTTAAGTCTTACGGATGCCCTTAATCTCTTTTTTTTTTTTTAATGTAGTAGTTAATTGGGCATGTAGCCATAGATATTGATAACAGATCTTGTGACAGATCTTGTACAGTTATGGAACAAGAAAAGATGTATGCTGCTTACTAAAGACCTTGCATCACAACGCAAACAACAACAGGTGTCCACACAAAGGTGGAAGAATACAATACAGTAAATGGATGTTATTTGTTAGTGTGACAGCGATAGCATCATGGAGAGCCTGTCACCAATAGTTTTTGCAGAAATAGCAGCTAAAAAGCCACAAAGTAGTTGAAAGACATGTACTAATTTTTTCAGATGAACTTTGTTGTTGCACATACATTGTTTGATCTGTCTAATAATACTTTCTCCACAGGTGTTCGCAGTGGACTGAAATCTTGTAACTTTTAGGCTTTACATTATAATGACTGATGGGTTCCTATCTCAAAGTAACAGCTAGTACTAATTCTGTAAACATGAATATTGTGTAATTTTTTTTTTTTACCAACATTTAGAAAGAGAAGTGTATGTAAACAAAGTACTGAGAAGGTGAGTCATCAGGCTTTCTCTTTCACCATCTCAGCGTACAGTGTAGCTTTTTTGCATGCTTGAAGGAATCCTGCTGGTTATAAGGAAACCAGTCATTTTTCTGTGAGTCTGCTTTTCCTAAAAAATAAATAACAAAATCTTAGCTATTAGAGCAGTTTAAGAATGAAGGTAGCATCTTGAACAACAATATAATCCAACTGTCTCTGTTGGTGTTATCCTTTACACCTGCACTTGTACTGAGCTTGGTTAATCTCAACTCTCCAGATACCTCTTACATAGCTACAGGCTTCATTCTGCACAGGGTATTCACAATACGCTGCTGTGTTGGCAAGTTTGTTCTATTGTTGTCATTTAAAAGAATAAAGAAAAGCAACTGCCCTCTCCAAGAGTTTTCACCATAAATACCTAGGGTATGAGCTGTATGTTTGTGTAGTCTATGTCAGATGAGATTGTAAGGATAGCATGGTAATGTGTTTTAAGACGTGCTTTGTTGGAAACCCATTGAAATGAGCACCTTCACTGTTATTACACAGAAGTACACAAAGATTTTAGAGGGCAATGTAAAGTCTTCACACTCTGCTTTTTCAATCGTGCAGTTAATAAGTGGTAATTGTAGCAATGATGACTTGATGTGTTCCTTTATAATACTTCAAACTGGAATTTTAAGTTTAATATGAACATGTTCTGTCACTTTTAAAACTGCATGTCAGATTTTTAGACATTAATTGGATGCCACAAGAATGTTAACTTCTATTAAACTTCAGTAGATCTTTGACAAACAAGTGTGATTTATTGTGTGTGTGTGTTTGAGTTTTTTGATGAGTTTTTTGGTGGTTTTTTGGTGGTTTTTAATGGGTGCCTATCATAGACTGTATGTTCCTTCTTTCTCATAATTATTCTCAAGGTCTCTGCTTCTTNCAGTGCTGTTCTGCCCGGAGATATTAACAAGGGCTGTGAAAACTGTATAGCTCTATTAAGTTATGTTGTCCTGAGTTACTAAGTGTTGTGTTTTGATAGGGCTCCACACCATGTGGAAGATCCTTTACTGATTATGAATCAGTGGATCTCAAGCCTTCTTTGTTTAAGTCTTACGGATGCCCTTAATCTCTTTTTTTTTTTTTAATGTAGTAGTTAATTGGGCATGTAGCCATAGATATTGATAACAGATCTTGTGACAGATCTTGTACAGTTATGGAACAAGAAAAGATGTATGCTGCTTACTAAAGACCTTGCATCACAACGCAAACAACAACAGGTGTCCACACAAAGGTGGAAGAATACAATACAGTAAATGGATGTTATTTGTTAGTGTGACAGCGATAGCATCATGGAGAGCCTGTCACCAATAGTTTTTGCAGAAATAGCAGCTAAAAAGCCACAAAGTAGTTGAAAGACATGTACTAATTTTTTCAGATGAACTTTGTTGTTGCACATACATTGTTTGATCTGTCTAATAATACTTTCTCCACAGGTGTTCGCAGTGGACTGAAATCTTGTAACTTTTAGGCTTTACATTATAATGACTGATGGGTTCCTATCTCAAAGTAACAGCTAGTACTAATTCTGTAAACATGAATATTGTGTAATTTTTTTTTTTTACCAACATTTAGAAAGAGAAGTGTATGTAAACAAAGTACTGAGAAGGTGAGTCATCAGGCTTTCTCTTTCACCATCTCAGCGTACAGTGTAGCTTTTTTGCATGCTTGAAGGAATCCTGCTGGTTATAAGGAAACCAGTCATTTTTCTGTGAGTCTGCTTTTCCTAAAAAATAAATAACAAAATCTTAGCTATTAGAGCAGTTTAAGAATGAAGGTAGCATCTTGAACAACAATATAATCCAACTGTCTCTGTTGGTGTTATCCTTTACACCTGCACTTGTACTGAGCTTGGTTAATCTCAACTCTCCAGATACCTCTTACATAGCTACAGGCTTCATTCTGCACAGGGTATTCACAATACGCTGCTGTGTTGGCAAGTTTGTTCTATTGTTGTCATTTAAAAGAATAAAGAAAAGCAACTGCCCTCTCCAAGAGTTTTCACCATAAATACCTAGGGTATGAGCTGTATGTTTGTGTAGTCTATGTCAGATGAGATTGTAAGGATAGCATGGTAATGTGTTTTAAGACGTGCTTTGTTGGAAACCCATTGAAATGAGCACCTTCACTGTTATTACACAGAAGTACACAAAGATTTTAGAGGGCAATGTAAAGTCTTCACACTCTGCTTTTTCAATCGTGCAGTTAATAAGTGGTAATTGTAGCAATGATGACTTGATGTGTTCCTTTATAATACTTCAAACTGGAATTTTAAGTTTAATATGAACATGTTCTGTCACTTTTAAAACTGCATGTCAGATTTTTAGACATTAATTGGATGCCACAAGAATGTTAACTTCTATTAAGCTTCAGTAGATCTTTGACAAACAAGTGTGATTTATTGTGTGTGTGTGTTTGAGTTTTTTGGTGAGTTTTTTGGTGGTTTTTTGGTGGTTTTTAATGGGTGCCTATCATAGACTGTATGTTCCTTCTTTCTCATAATTATTCTCAAGGTCTCTGCTTCTTGAGGACTTGTCAGTGTTAGGTTAATGATTTGGCTCAATGATCTTTAAGGCCTTTTCCAATCTAGGCAATTTTGTGATTTAGTAATGGAGCGGCTGTGCATGTTTGCTACCTTAAGACAGATGCCATGTCCAGCTTAACTGTTACTGAGCTTGGGCCTATTTTGCAGGAGAGTTGATTTTTAGGAACTTGAAGTTTGCATAAGTAATACCTTATTTTGTCTTGTTTCTGTTAGCCAATGGGACTATAGTTTCTGGGCATAGTATATTAATTCAATAAGTACAAGTGTATATGTGTTATTGCTTTATTTAGTTAAGTGGGTGTCAAACAACCTGTCAGACAAAATTGGAAATGTGGTATCTTTTGTTACTCCAATTTGTGGAATTTATGGAGAGGAGGGATAAGCAAACTTTTGGGTAGAGAAACACCTCCTTCAGGCACTGAAATCTTGAATTCTATCAGCTGATCTCAGAAAATATAGTTTATGTCCAACCATACCCTCTCCTTTTGATCTTCCTAACATCATGGCTACATCAGTGCCACTGTGTAACTGGTAATACAAAACCCTATCGGGATAAAACTTACTCCTTCAGTGTACAAGTTGGCATCTGTCATTCTGATACCAAATAATAATCTTGTTTTCATTATGATTCTTGCTTCTTGGATTTATATGGGGAAGATTAAACTTTCTTATTCTTATCCAGAAAATGCTTATGGCCATGACTTACTAAAAGTTGAAGGTCAGTTACTGGATTTTTAGTATAATATGATATATAACATAATATATAATGTATCTGTTTCCTTAAGCTAGTTTTTCAATGACAACTCTTGTGGTCTGCTCTTGTCACCAGCTAGTTATCTGTAATGTGTTTGTGCTCTATATTTCATCTGTTCCTGTCTTTTTATGAGCATGGGCATATAGTGACACTAAACACTTCTAATTTCAAAAATCTCTTACAAACTCTTTTGGCTAACTTGGTTAGAAAGGGCATATATTTCCTGTTTACAGACTGTCTGTTGGAGCTACTCTGTCAATTTATGTCAATATCCTAATGATGTCCTATTTCTGTGGCTTTCAAGTTTCCATAGTTCCTTGAGAAAAGGAACAGCTTTGAGGCAATATTCTATGCATCATGAATCTGGCTCTTTGCATCACTTCATTTCCCTTCACTCCAGAGCTATAGCATATGAGGTTACTGCCTCTTCCAACATTTGGGTCTGCTATATTTGAACTGAAGTAAGAAGTCTGATTAACTGCATCTGGAGTGGTTCTGAGGTCTTTGTCCCTCAATTCCCAGATCTGGGAGCAGGATGTGGATGTACTCGGATAGGACCTTCCTGTAGCAAGTATTTGTTAGCTTAACCTCTGTGCTTCACCTTGCACATCAAGTACTAATGCTAGCCAGTTAAGCTTTACTTGCTGTTTAGGAACTGATAACTTAATCTGCTCCTTTTGTGCCTTAGTTTGGCCTTAGACTCTTATCAACAGTTCTCTCAAGCCTGCTGTCCTCTGACCTATCCAGATGCCTCTGAAATAGCCTGTCAGGAGTCTTGATGTGGGAAATTTTACTGAGGGAGATTAGAGGAAATGGATCTGTAATGAGAAAAATAACATGAACTGTGGTTTGATACTGCTAACTTTTATCTTATCTCATGCTCTCTCCCGTTTTGTGTTGTAGGCCCTGGCATTTCTGTGTTAGCTGCAGCACCATCTGTGTTACAGCAGCACTGCCAAGTTCATCATGCGGTGATCCCTCATGGAAGAAGTGGACGATCCTCTGTTAGTGGCATCGTGGCCACTGTCTTTGGGGCTACGGGTTTCCTAGGACGATATGTTGTCAACCGTTTAGGTAATGTTCCCCAGGAGTACTAATTGAAAAAAATAAGTCTAACAAAACTAGGTTGCAGGATAATCTAGAAATCTCTGGGTTTTTGGATCCTAGACGTGTTTTGTGTGATACTTTCACAGTGTTTCATCTGCTGAAGTGCCAAGATGTGACAATTAGTAAAAACTATTTTAATCTAGGAATTTTAGAAGACTGTTAAAATTATTAAAATAAGTAATTCTCCTTCAAGTACTTTTTTTTTTGGTCTATAAAATGCAGGTCTGAGGAGAGGTCCAGCATCCATTTGATTCTTTTTGGTTTTACCCTTATTAGGACATTTTACTAAAATGTTTACAGGAATTTGATTGGAATTCTTTAAAATTGCCCTTTTGAATTTAAGTTTTGGAAAATAACTCTTGGGGGTTTTTTTCCCCGCTTCTTTCAGTGCAACTTAAAAAATGCAAATATCCTTAGACATGACACATTTTTAGGAGTGCTTTGTAGCACATGCTGTGATATTTTTATTGTTGTTGTTTGTTTACAAGCTTCTTGCAAGCTTCTACATTTTGTCTTATAAGCCCATATACTCAAGTATGTTCCTGCTTAAGAATTCCAATGATGCAGGTTCAAAAACTTATTGTATTCTACTTTTAGCTTTGCAGATAACTATTCAAGATATCCGTGTGTATTTGTTGTTCTTAGTGCTGGGGAAAAATGAAAGTTTTGTTTACTCAGAAGTTCATCTACTTAGAGTTATGTAGTAGTCTGAGATAAATGAAAGTGTTTTCTTTTGAACCCTTAGGTCGCATTGGATCTCAAGTAATCATACCCTATCGCTGTGATCAGTATGACCTGATGTATCTGCGCCCAATGGGTGACCTGGGGCAACTTCTTTTCTTAGTAAGTCTTTTGCTTTGGCTTTAGATCAAATACAATACCATTGCTATACAAGGAAGTCTGTTAATCATTCTCAAAGTCAGAACTCCAGCTATTGTTTAGCCTCTAAATGGAAGTGGTGTAAAAGAGCTTTCTTTGATTATGCCTATTTGCACATTATCTCATCTTTTTTCCATTTGATGCTCTGGTTGCAGGAGTGGGACTCTAAGGACAAAGACTCTATCCGAAGAGCCGTGGAACACAGCAATGTGGTCATTAATCTTGTTGGAAAGGAATGGGAAACAAAGTAATTTTCCTTTTTGTGTTCCTATATAGATAGATTTTCACCAGGTATTGGACATGGTTATGATGTGCTCTTGAAAAGTGCATTCTTTCTGCAGTTTTCTAGTGTACAGCTTTTGTTTTGATGGAGTTCAGTGTGCTGCTTCATACACCTTACAGATGTTCCATGGGTGCCTTCCTATTGCTGATAGAGGCTCACCAGTTTTTGTGAGCTCATATTTACATTATTACAGAAGTGGGCTTTTGTTCTGTTACTTCAGCGCAGTGATGAATTGTAGCCTACTAGAAGGCTGATCAAGCTTTTCCTATTCTCTTGTAAGAGAGATAATTTTTTAAAATAGTTTCATTTTGAAATCCATTTAAAAATTCCCATATTTATTTTAGATTAAAAATACCTGTAATAGCCTCTTCTTTTTTTAATGCATGCCATTGTCCACTTTATTGAAAGCTCTGTGCAGAACTATCTTATGCAGATAAAAACTTACTTGTGTGATTTGCCTTTATACAGTACATAATTTTGCTATTGTAGTAGACAAACAAATGCAGATACCTGTTTCGTCTGTTCTTTGCTGCTCTTTTCTTTATGAACAGCTGTTTGATGTTCAAATTGCAGAATTAGTAGTCAAATTGTATTAATAGAATAGAATTAGAAGTCTCAAATTGTAAATTATTTTTCCTAAAATAGGTCCTTGTCAACAGACATATTTTCGCTGTTTCTTGTCTAGTCAAATATCATACATAACTTCTGGGAGAGGCTTTGATTTCACATTCAAATGCGTGGAGGCACCTTCTTTTTCCAATTGTCACTTAGCTCCTTGTCCCACTGTTGGAGTCTATAACATAGTTTATTTGGGAAAAAGCCCACCAAACCTAAATTAACTGTGTTCTTGTACATCTGACAAGGTTTTTGGTACTTTTTATATCTTCTTCAGACTTGGGGATGTAGATAAACGTGTAAACCAGCCTGTCGGGGTTGTTTTGTGCTCTTACTAAATTATGATAACAATTCAAGCACTTACTGTTGTTAAACCAGAATAAATTTTTGTAATGTGCGAGTGAGGGAAGAAAAGAAAGTCTATACAGTTGGCCCAAGGATAATGTAATGTCTATTTATCTTTCAGATATGCATTTCATGTGTGCTTTTCCCTTTAAAATTTCAGACTCATTTAAAAAGTATGATTTATGTAAGGGCAAGTTTCTTTGTTATTGAAAGGAAGTGTAAGAGGACCACAGGAAGTCTCATTCTACTTAAAAACGCCCCAAACTTTGTCACTCTGGTCAGTTTGAACAGATTGAAAAGCAAAGGAGCCTCGGTACATGTTAAAGACTTTTGGACATTCCAAAACTTACCACTGTATTGCACAAATGTTCTTATCGTGGCTTTTATACATCAGTATTAATGGTGGTGCTGAAAACTTCAGATAAAATTCTGTGGTCTGTTAAGCACAAAGTCAGACTGACCATTGTAATAATCCCGAAGTGTATGAAAAAAATAAGCAGGAAAAAAAGAGTAAGATCAGAAGTAGAGATCAGTCAAAAAAAGCAAAGCCTGCCATTAAGTACTTTCCTCCTTGCCTAGTATTAGTGCACAGTCTCATCTGTGTATATTATGTTGTTCGAAAACTCCATAGTTACAGGAGGGATGTTGTTCGTTCTTGTGTGTTTCTAAAATCTATTTTTGCGAGTAGAACAGGAGTGATGTTTCCCAGGATCAGATTAGTTATTGAAGGGTCAAAAATAACTTTTTAAGGCTTTCTTTAGACTCCAGTGGGATCTGAAGAGCTGTGGGAGTAGATAAGGACAGAGAGAGGCATTTGGACAAGATGTTTGTTACCCAAAGCAAATGGAAAAGATGGAGCGGGGTGCTTACAAGGACAATGTAAAGACATGAGAAGCCAATTTACTTTCTTGCAGTCTTGGGATAGTTGTCAAGAATTTTGTGATTGTTGCCAGTCTATAGTGTCAGTTCTGCTTGGAGACGGAGCTTCTGTATTGTCCTTGATCAGATGCCGAACTAGATTGCAGTTGAACCCCCTAATTTAGGCCCCTTGAGTGCTGTAAAGTGAGTGGAGTTGTTCTTCTTTCTGCATGCTTCTCCTTGACGTCACAGAATCACAGAATAGTAGAGGACCTCTGGGGATCGTTTAGTCCACCCCT
The DNA here is from genome assembly GCA_013401335.1 of Brachypteracias leptosomus. Lineage (NCBI taxonomy): Eukaryota > Metazoa > Chordata > Aves > Coraciiformes > Brachypteraciidae > Brachypteracias > Brachypteracias leptosomus. Next base: position 231,055 of record VYZX01014978.1, read on the forward strand.
CTGCTAAAGCAGGTTCACCTAGAGCAGGTTGCAAAGGATCACATCCAGGTAGGTTTTGAATATCTTCAGGGAAGAAGACTCCACAACCTCTCTGGGCAGCCTGTTCCACTTCTCCGTCACTCTCAAAGTACAGAAATTTTTTACATATGTTTAGGTGGAACTTCCTATGTTCTAGTTTGTGCCCGTTGCTCTTTGTCCTGTTGCTGGCCACCACTGAAAAGAGTCTGACCCCATCCTCTTGACCCCTGCCCTTTAGATATTTATAAGCATTGATAAGATCCCCTTGCAGTCTTCTCCAGGCTAAGCAGCCACAGGTCTCTCAGCCTTTCCTTGTAAGAGAGGTGTTCTGGTTCCCTCATCAGCTTTGGAGTCCTCCGCTGGACTCTCTCCAGTAGTTCCCTGTCTCTCTTGAACTGTGGAGCCCAGAACTGGACACAGTAGCTCAGATGTGGCCTCACCAGGTCAGAGTAGAGGGGGAGGAGAACCTCCCTTGACCTACTGGCCACACTTTTCTTAATGCACCACAGGATACCACTGGCCTTCCTGGCCATGAGGGCACACTGCTGGATGATGATGAACTAGTTATCCGCTAAGATTCCCAAGTCCTCCCCAGAACAGCTTTCCAGCAGATCAGCCCCTAACCTGTACTGCTGCATGGGGTTATTCCTCCCTAGGTGCAGGACTCTACACTTGCCTTTGTTGAACTTCATTAGGTTCCTCTCTGCCCAACTCTCTAGTCCATTACAGCTGCTAGGAAATGGTTGCAACTGTTCTGTCAGTGTAACATTTTCCATTTGCATAAGCACCTGTGTGTTCTTTGGTCTGGTTTTGTTCACTTCCCCAGTGCCTAGTATATGCCCCAACTTAGGCTGCTCAGAATTTTTGAGCTCCTTTGTGGTATAACTGAGTACATCAGATCAAGTCAAATTTTGAACAGGTATTGTAAAAAGACAGCTCTGCTAAGATTTCAAGATGCAGTACAAGTGGACTAGAGGATTTTTCTTACTGATTTAACAGGTGAAAAAGCAGACAATACTAAAGCTGTAATTGAAGCTTACTATTGCATTTCACTTACCTCTGGTTTTTTCTTATATGAAGAGTCTATCATGAAATCAAACTTTGTTTCTGACAAAGAATATCAAGATAGGTTTTTGAAATATGCTGAAGTAATATGTAGTGTTGCTGTTTGGTTGGTAGGCAGCCACTGCTGATTGCTCTGAAAGTAAAATTTGGTTTTTGCCTGTTTTAGAAACTTCAATTTTGAAGATGAATTTGTAAATATTCCTAAAAGTATTGCACAGATAACTAGAGAGACTGGTGTGGAAACACTCATTCATATCTCTCACCTGAATGCTAGCATGAAGAGTCCTTCCAAATACCTCAGGACTAAAGTAAGTTTGGAATCCTTTTGCACATATTTTCCAAGACCCTACTTTTTGGAGGGTTTCTTTTTGGGTTTTTTGTTGGTTGGTTGGTTGTTTTTTTCCCCAGCTGGGTTAGTTGAGGGAAATCAGTGTGTGAATTTACTATGGAATATTTTCTGCAGCTGAGGAATTTTTGAGTTCCCGTACTTATTGGAGCCAGAAATTCTCCTTAGTACTTCATGTGCTTTGGAGGGAAATAGATCTTATATCCCTGAGAACTTCCTTTCTGCTGTCCTTGAATATCTTTACATCTAAAATTACTGTCATTAAGAAAGAGGAACTAGTTTGATGGTTTGGGATCCAATATCAGGCCTAACATCTAGCAAAGTAAATAGTTGATGCCAAAATGAATGATGCAAAGACAGATGAGTATCACAATTACAGGCCCTTGGAGTGGGATTGTTACCTGCCCTTGCACAAAAAATCTGGTTTTGGTATCCCTTTTTTTTTTTTTTCCTTAATGGGAGGTATAGTTTTCTATTACTGCTTTTTTAATATAGCTGTCATCCCAGTTTCAGCTATTTTTGTTTTGTTTCAGCTCATTGTATTCTGCCTTGTCTGTAGTATGAATTGACTTTTTTACATTGTGGTTAAAATTCAATAGCTTTCAATGTGTAACAGCTCTATAGGATAGTTGGGATAGTTGGCCAGTCCCATGTGGAAAGTAGCTAGCTGCCACTGAAATTTCTAAATGCACTTCAGTTCTTGGGGTGTTCTGGTAAAGCAGTAGGGGTTTATGTAAATCATTTTCTTCCAAGCTCTGATCTGTCATAAGCAAGAAGTACTTAGGTTTGGCTTCTTCCTTTTTTGAACTTTGTCACTTTAAACTTGTGTCACTTCAGTAGTAAGACTGTGTTGCATCTCAAATAGAAGAAATAACCTACATCTTTAGGGGACTTCTGCGATGTTCTGTGAGACCTTTATCTTAACATAGCATCTCAGAGATCAAATGGCTCAGATGTATATAGTTTTTGTGCTACTTCTGGTGTCATGTCTTTCAGTGCTGTAGTCAGGATGCATTTAAGTTCTAAAAGGCATCCTTTTCTGACCTGTTCAGAATAGATCTAATGAATGTGTTCATTTTAATTGAATGACAGGCTGTTGGAGAGAAAATGGTGAGGGAAGAATTTCCAGATGCTATAATTTTGAAGCCCTCTGAGATGTTTGGGAGAGAGGACCGATTTCTCAATCATTACGCAAGTATGTACACTTGAAATAATAAAACTATGTATGATTTATATACCTGTCTGTAAAGAACAGAGGGAAAAAGTGATCTTCTTTTGAAAACCAGAGAGGTAAGCTTTTATCAAAAATGTAGTATATTTTTTTAGCTGAAGGTGTATAATGGAAAACATGATGAATTTTTGTCTCATGACTGAGTTCCTTCTGAATCTAGTTAGAATTTGCTGGGGGTTTTTTTCATTCTTTTATTTTTGCGGGGATAGCGTACTATTTGGAGTTTTTTTATTTAGATTGTTCTGAGCTAAGGTGTGGTCATCTTGACCCTCAAAGGAGTTTACCCTGAGAGTAGTTTTTCAAGTTGGTAATGCTTGAATGTAAAAATCAACTTGAGTTATTCTGAGCCCAGAACAACAGTAATGACTTTAATGTATCACCAAGAAAATTGCTAGACAGAATACAGTGGAATCTGATTCTGTCTTGCAAAGTTGAGATATCTCTGATAGTAAATAGTAAATACAACCTTCCCATCATTGTTAATCAGAAAACTAATTGAGTGTTGAAAACAGCGCTACTGGGGTTGGATGGTAATTTTTCCCAAATCTTTTTTATTTTTCAAGTTAAGTCAGTTTTCAAAAGAGATTCACCCTCACTGTTGTACAAAATATATTGGTTGTTTACTCTACTGAAAGTATTCACAGGTTTTATTCTCAAGTTATGTGTGTGTATTTCTATCAGACATGCGCTGGTTTGGTGGTGTGCCTCTTATAGCTCTGGGCAAAAAAACAGTGAAGCAACCAGTATACGTAAGTTTTCTATAAAGACAATCCTAAATCCTCTTTGTGTGTGTGTTGGTTTTTTTTCTTTCCCCCTGTAAATCACTTCTGAAAGAGGAGTGTGTTCATGCATTCCTGTTTTCTCTTGGTAATTGTCTGAATTTGTTTTCCACAGGTGGTTGATGTAGCAAAGGCAATTATTAATGCAATCAAGGATTCTGATGCTAAAGGAAAAACATACGCCTTGGCTGGGTAGGTTACTTTTCTGATTCTAATTAACTGAAGTACTTCTTTTTGGTGTCATTTTTTGGCATGCTGCACAGTACATTTAATTTCTCCATCCATGCACACAGTTTGAGCTGCAATAAATTCCACCTCCTTTTTGGGAGAAAAAATGACTCAAGCTGTTATGGTGAGTACTCTGAAAATCCTGGTTTGGGCCCCATTGTATTTAATATTACGTATGTGCGCACAAAAAAAATAAAACAGTCTTGGAAAACATGCTAGACAACATAGATTTGGAGAAAATTCTTCTAAAGCTGTGCAGAAACCACCTGGATTTATAATGGATAGAGACAGTGGATCTCTTGGAATATTTTATGTACAAAAGCTCCAAGTCAAAATAGGTCATTAGCATTAAGAATAAACAACATGGCAAATGCCAAGGTAATGGGTCCATGTTTTGATACTGTAACATAACACTGGAACTGGTCTTCATCCAATATGTGTGATAAAAGGAACATTAGATTCATTGATAAAGAAAACAGCTGCTAATTAGTCAAGATACAAATGATGCTGAACAGCTCTATTTTTTTTCTGTTGCGTACATATCTATGTCTTTCCCTCTTATACACAGAAAATTGTTCGTAGTATCCAGGTTTTGCAAAAGGCTTATCTCGGATGACATTATTTTTTCCATGTTGGTTTTGTGGCGCTGTTGCAGTGACAGCTTTTTATTTTCGTAGTGCAGAAATCGTTGCTGGTTTGTCTTTTATGTAACTTTCTTCAATGCTGTAGCTGAGCTGTTGAGGAAGAGGTTATCCTGGCAGCTGGGTTAGGTGTGCTCTATGCCGGTGTTCTGGAAAAAGCAGGAAGCAGGTCTTCAACTTTTGGATGGTGCTGAGGGACTTCTACTCAAAAACTAGCAAAATAAGAGAAAGAAGCTATGAAGACAGGCTGAGAGAATTGGGCTTGTTCAGCCTGCAGAAGAGAAGGCTCAAGGGAGAACTTATTGTGGCCTTCCAGTACCTGAAAGGGGCCTATAAGAAGGCAGACAAAGAACTACTCATGAGGGCTTGTAGTGACAGGACAAGGGGTAATGGGTTTAAGCTAGAAAAGGGTAGATTTAGGTTGGATATTAGAAAAAAGTTCTAATATGAGGGTAATAGATCATGGGAACAGGTTGCCCAGAGAGGTGGTGGAGGCCCCATCCCTGGAGACGTTCAAGGTCAGGCTTGATGGGTCTCTGAGCAACCTGACCTAGGTGGAGACGTCCCTGCTTATTGTAGGGGGGGTTGGACTAGATGACCTTTCAAGGTCCCTTCCAACCCAAACCATTCAATGATTCTGTGCTTTGAAAGGACTACTGACAGCAACAGTAAGGTTATTAAGTAACTTGAGGTTGCTTTCAAATCACTGGGATGATATGTGTCACACTAAAGAACAAATAGAAACAAATGCTAGACAGCCATTCAAAACCAAAGCCACCTGCCACAAAAGGAAGGAGAGGTGCCTGCTTTTAGGCTCATTGCTGTCTCAGCAGAAGCAACTGCTCCAACTGCAGGAGAAATTGGGAATTTCAAACTAAACAGAACTCTATTTGCAGCCAAATGAAAGGGCAATCAGCTAAACTTTGAATGAATTTTTAAAGTTTCAAAGTCTTGTTCTTTGTCAGTTTACAGAAGGCCAGGAGTTCATTGTCCAGGTTTCAGAGGCAGGAATTCAAGCAAGGTTGCCAAGGACGTCACTGCAGGGAACACAGTTTCAGGCACATAACAGTGACTGAAAATACTTTCAATAAATGATGATCTAAACCAATGATCCAAATCAGTGTTGGGAAACCAAAGGAACTCTGCAGCATGACCCTTGACAAAAGCTGTAGGAGATGCTTTTATATTTTTTTGAAAGGAGTTACCAATTTGAGTTTAAAAGACTTAATTTTATAAAAGACCATTCTATTTCAGTGGTTTCGGGTTTGGTTTTCTTTTTTTCTTCCTACTACATGGTGGAATATTGTTTTAACTATGACAGGTAGTGCCACTTCTGAATGACTGAAGGCTTGGTATGGTTTTTTTTACTTGTTCCCTTCATTCTCCCATGGCACGGATTTTGCTTCATTCACTCTGCTAGTATTGTGGGTAATGTAATGACACCTCAATGTGATTCTGTTCTTAATGAAGTTGTGTTAATATTTGGATATTTGTAAAGGAACAAACTTTTTTTTTATTTATTTATTTTTGTATTTTCAAGTTTTTCTATACTATACATCCTTACATGGTTCTTGCATATCAGGATAAAAGTGAAATTGGCTTATACTACCTTTGGATACGCATCAGTATGTTACAGTGTAAGGGCAAAAAATGTGGCAAAAACCCCACTAATAACTAAGGAAAACAAAGTAAGTTTGTTTGGTTTTCCTCAGCTGAGTACGTAAATTTGACATTACCATTTTTTTGCTGTGTTTCTTTTGTAAGTTCTATTAACAGAAGAAAATACATTGTATTTTATGCTAGTCCTTTAGTATAACTTCATAAATGCAGATCTCTCTCAGGTTCTATAACCCAGCCACCTGGATTAAGTTGATAAGGAATTTCGAGTGTTGGAACTCTTCTGAATTCTCCCAGATGTCCTGACCTACCTTTAAGTATATCTGTTAGGATGTTTTGCCCTGATTTGCTTTTACAAACTAAAGTAGTAGTAATTTAGCTTCTGCCTTTTTTCCAATATTTATCAACAAATCTTGTTTGTGCTTATTAGCATTGCTGTTTTTCTGAAGAACATGTCAATTGAAGACTCAGTTTTCATGCATACAACCTCAGACCTTGAGATCTTTGAGATCTGGGGTTAATGAAACTGAAATTTGTGTTCTTTGTATTATAGTCTTGGATTTTTGGACTGTGTGAAGTTTTGCATACTTAGTCTTATTCTAGCATGGTTTCAATTTTGTGGGGGTTTAGATTCTGACAGTAATTTGGTGTCTACTATGTAAAAACAAAAAAAACAAACAAGAGACTGAAGATGGAAAAAAACTATACAGAGTCTTATTTTTAAGAGGCCCCTGTCTGGGAAATAATCAGTGTCTAGATGATTGTCATGTCACTGTGGTCTCTGCTTTAGCTGAAAGTACAGCAAATCACTAGGAGACACACACTCTTGGTGGGTTCATTGCTGCTTTAATCATGATCAGCAGGATGTCATTTTGATGGTTGAAACACCAAGTGACGCATCAGTGCTCAGCAGTGTGCTCTTGTGTGTTGTCGTGAAGATGTTCAGAATGTTTTGGAATACCAACAAGTTGCAGTGAAACCTAAGGGAGATAACTGTTTCAGTCTGAGCCATCTAGAGAGGCAGAGTATTAAAATGCTAAGGCAAAGTCTGAACAAGAAAGCAATGGGAACTCCTAGTGGTATGTATTTCTCTTCAGCTCCTGGAGGTGTGCAGGAGACTGGTGGTTGCCTTCTCCCCATCTTGGGAGGGAGGAGTGCTTTCTTTTGGGGGAATTTATCTTAAGTTGCTTCCTCTTGCTTTTGAAGAGAATGGTATATTCTTGGTTGAGCAAAGACAAGTGAATCAATTTCCTTGCAGCCATTTGCTACCAAAGATGGGATGCCTTGTTAACAAACCCTTCTTAATTTTGCCATTTGCTTTATGGCTTCTTTCTATTACAAACTGCCAAGTGGGCTTGTACAAATTCAGTCCTGTCTCAGAACTGAAATATATGCTTCGAGAAATTTATGCCATTTTTGCCCTTCCTCAAACATGTCTTCTCAGAGGTATCATATCTCAGCTGAGGAGCTCAGCTGTGCCCTGTGCTAGGTCTGTTGGAACTGGCTGTGGCCAGCACAGGGCAGCCCAAACTTCTCCGCCAGAGGCTGCCTCTGTGGCCCAGCCTGCCAGCACCTGAGCACCAGCACCCAATGCAGTGACAAAACAGTTATGCAGTTCGTGACTTACACTGTTAACATCACTAATGTCAGATGATATGTTTTCTAACTTAATCACTCTTTAGTACAAACAGCACAAAATCTGGAGAGCCAAAATTTGTTTCCATCTTGTGAGGAAAATGACAAACCTTGCGAATCATTTAGAAGAAAACAGGTCCTTGGTAGGCTTGTGGGTGGAGGGCTATAAAATGTTTGTCTCTTGCTGCAAATATTTAAATATTCCTAATTTATCTATAATGCTTGTTGCTTTTTCTTTCAGACCTAAACGATACCTCCTTTATGACATGGTAGAATACATCTATGCAGTTTCTTTCCGAACCTTTCTTCCCTATCCACTTCCACGCCCTCTCTACCAGTAAGTGGGACCCTTCCTTCACTAAGAACTTGGGATTAACCAGGTGGCACAGAAGCACAAATAACATTGCATTGGTTATTTAATATTGCCAGTTGTTATTTGACAAAGTAAGGATGTAGAAACTGGCTTTTCCTAGGTACTCATTGGCTGGCTTTCAGTCTCCTGCTCAGGTGCAGGCCTGCATTCAATGAACTAGTGTATGAAAGGTGTACTTGTAATGAACGTTACATAACTCTTCATTCCAGTGTCATTGAATAGTTTTGCTGAGTCCAGAAGTAGCAAAAGGTCCTAAGTAAAGACAACCAGTAACAAACTAAACAAACTTTTAATAGTACCATGGGGAAAATCTCTGTGTATGTGACTGACTGTAGGCCCTGACAAATTTTTCTGCAACACCTTAAGGTATTGCTACTGTCAGTTGTCCTTCCAATCTGCTGAGCATTGCCACCTTGGAAACAGAGTTGGAGGAAGGATGGGTATGGGTATTGATTGACTTTCTAGTTCAATCCTGTGTATTGATTTGAGCCAGTCTTGGAGTTAAGTTTGTACTGAGATCTTAGCCTAGGAATTTGAGCAGTGCAGTTGTGAGGAAGCATTTCTGCCTGCAATATGAGGGCAGTAACATCTTCAGAAGATGGTGATAAATTGGGAGATAAAAAGGGAAAGATGTATCATCAATTGACTACAGTGGATGGACTGCGAAGGCTGTTTGCATGTGTTGAGCTGCTTCTGCAGCTGTACCTTTTGGCTTTGGGGCACTGAGGATAGAAGGTGATCTGCTGAATTGCAGCTGCTGAGTAATAGTGTGTGACAAAGTACAGTATAAATCTGAGCCTGGACCTAGTCCTTAATGCCTAATTACATCCTTTTAAAGAGCTACCTCAAACAGTAAATGCCACTTCAGAAGTTGCTCTCAGCATGGTTGAGATGTGTTAATGTTTGGGGTGCTGGTCCTCCTCAATTTTAGTACAGTGCAAACTAATAAGCTAAAATAGTCACCAGTGTTAGAACCCTGCTATCAATCTGCTAATTGGACTCAACATCGGATTCATGTGACTGGTGGTGAATAATGCTAGAACAACATCTTAAACTGTTGTGGCTGATATGAATTGGCTGTAGAGGCATCAGGTTAACATGGCTGAGCTGACACAGTAGCTAGTTAAAAAGTAACTATGTGGGTGCTTATTAGTTTTATTCATATTTGCTGCAATTCGTGTTATGCTTTTTTATGGGCTTAACTAAATGGTATTTCATATTTCTGAGAGAAAAGTACATCTAAAAGGCAGATAAGCCTAGTTCTGTTTGTGTGCAGTAAGTTAGTAACACCCTGCTCTTCCAGGTGAGTGCTTCTGTAAGAGATTCTACCTTGAATACTGTTGGTCCTGAGACACTGAGCAAGAGCTGTGGTGTTATTTTCTTTTCTCTGCCAGATTTTAATTCTTTCAAGGCAAACTTCATTTCTGGAAACTGCAATGTACTAATCCTCATCCTTTTAATAGATGCAAATTGCTCCGGATTCCATCATCTTGTTCGTACAGCTGTTAACTCATTTAGTTGTCAGCAAGCATGTTTTCTCATGGAGGCATTGAATCAAACTTTGTGACTAATTGGATTACTACCTACACTACTAGGAAACAGTTTGGAGGAAAGGCAGGGGCAAGACTGAACCCTCTGGTGTGTGGGGAATTGGATGTGGAGGTTTGCTTTCCACACCCACTAACGGTCATTTTTACTTCTAGATATCTACTCCTCCATTCCTTTTCAAAGTAAAAGAACAGGAGATCAAATAATTCAGTAGCGGACAGTTAAAGTTACCAGAAACACAACTAAGAACTTGCTGGCTATCATGTTCACTGTTTAATGAATTCATAGCTTGCAAGAACAGCTACAGAACAATCTCTTGCTCACTGTCTATGAAATGTGAAATATTTTTACTAGTTCTCATTTACTTTTGTGCATAAGGATAATGACTATGCTTCTGCAATACTCTTTCTGATTACAGCTTAGTTGCAAGATTCTTTGCGATTAATCCATTTGAACCATGGTTAACACGAGACAAAGTGGACCGGGTAAGTGTAAGACAATTCACAAACTCTTCTTGGGAAATGTTTGTGTATTTGTGACCTGCACTTGTAGTTCTGCATTCAAGGAGTGCTGGAATTTGTGTACATCAAATGGCATAGTATTTAAGTCAGTTCAGTTGCTAGAATTTGATTATAGCAAATTGATTTTGGGCTGTTTGCATAACTACAAAAATTTCAATTTTTAAGGGTGTCTATATATAACCTTCCTCAAAAATGGTTATGGCGCCTGCAATGCGATTGCTGCAGCTATTGTTCTGCAGTCTCTCTCTGAACTTATGTGTCCAGACCTATTACAGTGTCAAAGCAGTCTGGAGGTTCCTTTGGTGTAGTCTTACAAAGACTTAGTAAGAGAGAGGGACTAGCAGAAATGTTTCTTAAAGGGCATCATTACGATGTAGTCTTTTCACTAACATTTGTGGAGGAAGAATAGTTAACATATTTCTTTAAATACATTTAAGAAGGTGGTTGAAGCAATTGATGAGGGGTTATGTGCCAAGAAGTAACATAATGGTTGCAGGAAAAGGGCTCCACCTTCTTAAGTGTTAAAAGTGGTCAAGGCTGGGTGCTTTGCTGTGCCCCCACCCCCTCCCCCAAAACACATGCCATTGAATATAGCAAAGTCAAAGTAGACATTGGATGTGCAGTGTGCAGTTAAGTGATGGAGGATGGGTGTACTCCCTACTTTTAGCTAACTAGTGAGTTTATGTACCTCTAGATGCATTAAAATCACTTATACCATCCAGATAATGGTGGTGTTAACACGTGTTGAACTGACAGTACTTGCTGGGTACTTGCTTAACATTAGAGTGCATTTCTTGTGACTGTGTTGCAGCTTCATTTTTATTCCTAATTTCTCAGTATGTCTAAGTTGGGGTGTAGGAATAACTTGCAGAAAAACAACTGGGAGTGAGGGAAAAAAGTCAAATTTAGCAAGTATTAATGTCAAAACTGTTGATGTATGTGTAGGCTGGCAAAGATAGTCATGTACTCTGACAGTCTCTAAGCTCACTGCTGTCTGAAGGTTGCAGGTACTCTTCCAGCTATTTTGCAGAGTTGGACTTGTAATGCCTTTTGTTATGATGCAGTATCAATAACCTATTTCAATCCACTTGTCCCAAAATTAATTTGAGATAGGATAGTACTGTGAATCTGGAAGAACTGGGTCCTATACTTAGAGCTGCTTACTGAATAGCTATAAGCAATTAATTTCTGTGTTTACATCTCTCCATCTGNAGTACTATGGATTTATGCTGGTCTGTTTATGTCAAATAAAAAAGCTGACCTTGGGTATAAGTACACAATACTTTTGTTTTAGTATGTGTATGATTGCATTTGGTGTAATGCTGTTCATTCTGTCAAATGAATTCTCTTTTTTTTTTTTCCCCTCGAAGTTTCATACAAAAGACATGACATTTCCTGACCTTCCTGGTTTGGAAGATCTGGGTATTCAACCAACATCTCTGGAACAAAAAGCAATTGAAGTTCTGCGCCGTCACNTGTTGATGTATGTGTAGGCTGGCAAAGATAGTCATGTACTCTGACAGTCTCTAAGCTCACTGCTGTCTGAAGGTTGCAGGTACTCTTCCAGCTATTTTGCAGAGTTGGACTTGTAATGCCTTTTGTTATGATGCAGTATCAATAACCTATTTCAATCCACTTGTCCCAAAATTAATTTGAGATAGGATAGTACTGTGAATCTGGAAGAACTGGGTCCTATACTTAGAGCTGCTTACTGAATAGCTATAAGCAATTAATTTCTGTGTTTACATCTCTCCATCTGTGAAATAAACTGTTTTCCTATTCTGTTTGGAAATAATAGTGGAAAAATTGTGGAGAGTATGTGTAATAAAGAAGGTAAGATTTTTCATGGGCCTCTTACACTACCCACACTAGAGCTGAATTGTAGTAGTTTAGTGATTTGGTGCAGGCTTATTTTATGAAATGTAGCTCTATTAACCTCAAAGGCAGCTAGAAGTATGGTTTTCTAGAGATGTTACATCCACATCCTGGGCCAACACAGCCAACAGAACTACAATGCTGACTCTCTAGTATGGGGAATGAGTCAGTGGTCTGGAGAATGTCTTATGTGGAGCAGCTGAGGNGAAGTTTCATACAACAGACATGACATTTCCTGACCTTCCTGGTTTGGAAGATCTGGGTATTCAACCAACATCTCTGGAACAAAAAGCAATTGAAGTTCTGCGCCGTCACCGCAGATACCGCTGGTTGGATGCTGAGCTAGAGGAAGCAAAACCAGCTAAGACATATCCCATGTAACAGTTGATAAAGTGTTTACTTGACACTTCTTAAACTGCCTTTGTATGACTCAATTTGTTTGGAGAACTGTGTACATACTGAGTAAAATATATTAATCATGTAAACTATATTTCACCAGTTTTGTCTTTTTAATTATGGGGCACTGTCATTGAAATGCAATTTTTTTCTTTTAAAGGTCATGAAATCATATTTACATATTGTTGCTTGGCTTGTGAGCATTAAAATATTTTGAAGGTGTCTTAACACTAATTAATTTCTCCCTTAGCTCTCAAAAACAACCACATCACTGAGCATTAGTAAGTGCTCAAGTGATTTGAAGAACATTGTGGTTCAGGACTATGTGGGCTAGAACATGTCCTTTCCAGTAGAGAGAGATGGAACTGCCACCTATTCACATTATGAGGTCTCAGATAAAACCCCATTTTTAAGTTCTTGACTTTTCTGAGCTTTTTCTGCCCTGAGTACAACTATTACAGAAAATGCCAACCAGAATGGCACAAGTTATTTCTAAGGTCAAGGAGCATCAATCAGACATGTAAATAAGTTACTATGTGTCATCTGATCTCTTGTGTAATTATGTGTGCTGGGGCTCATACACATGAGGAAATGCGTAATTTCTTCCATTTTTAGATGAGAAATTATTTTTAGTTCAAAGCTTTCATGTGCTAGGATGTCATCTTTCTTTTGGTAAGAAGGATAAGCTTTGCTTCAGGATTAAATATTTTCAGTCATTTTAAGATCAAAGAAAGATTCCTGCCTGAATTTGGTCAAGACCTGTGTTTTCTGTTTCCGTATCCAAAGACTTGCTGGAGGCTTTTTTGTTACATTTTGGCAGGGATGTAATTTTTTAAGGTGCAGCTTAGAGCTTTGTGAGTCTGTGTGCAGAGCTGAGAGCAGAGGTTATGCAGTGCAGTGTTTTGGTGGCTTCAAGATGTGAAAGAAGACATGTCTTGAATCGAGGAGTGAGCTACTAGTTTTGGGAGTAGAACAAACCACATTAACTAGGGTGAGTTGAGATTGGTGGGGAAACTGACTTTAAACTGGGACTCGGGATAAAATGAGTGACAGAACATTTCGTGTTTTCACCTCCAGTCATCTTCCTACTTGCCTTTGGATGTGAAGTTGAAGGGAAGAAGTTGGAACAAATTGGACAAATGGGTATCACAGGTAGAAGCCTAATGGGGGGGAAAATCTGAAGTGGAGAATGGAATGGAATAGATGATGAAAAAGGAGCCTAGGAAAGAGAGAACAGATAGGTTGAAAAGACTAAAAGTCAGGGTTAGGGAAAGCACCGAAGTCTTTTGATGAAAGCCAAAGATCAGAATCTCACTATTTCTTGTATTGTTACCAAACTACTGTGAAACTCTTGGGCAAAGTGTCTCTTAAGTTTCAACAGTGTCCACATTTCACTCTTCCACATGAAACCTACTGCTACTAATGTTTACTTTGTTAGGAAAATGTAGGCTCCTGTGATAATACGAATTTTTTCATCCTGCCTACTATATATTCAGTTTAGCTCTCCTTGATTATTTATTTTTCTTTTGTTAACAAATTTCAGTTGTTTTAAAATAAACCTGCAAATTCAAACATTCAAAAGCTAGGACAAACATGAAGTGCTCATTGTTAATAATTTGATATCCTTTTAATTTTTCTCACCACAAGCATTTTTTCATAAGACCCTAACTGTAAATAAGTAGCCTCATTAGTGCTCATGTAATATGTGTGTCCCTAACCTTGATTTATTGCATGTTAGAAAACAGTGGTATTTCTGAACTGTTTCACAAGTGCACATAGAGTGCAGAGATTACAGTTACCATGATAGTCCTGCATGGTTATCAAGCACCTTCTGTTTTCAGGTGTCAAACTGAGGCAGACAAAACTGTCAAAGCTAATGCTGTAATATTAGGTGCTGATTTTGGGAATGCTTTACCCTAATGCAGTGATTTGCTTGTTATTTTTCCTGTTCAAAGCACAGCTTTTCCAGTGGTGCCAGTTGCACCACAGACCACTCCTATGGGATCTTAATTCAGACAACTTAGATGGAGAACATGCAGGAGATAAATACCCATGAAGAGCTTGCTTTGAGCAGCCTGCTCCACATGAGAGAGGAGTACTGATAAAGTGGAGTGTCATGTTAGTGCTCAGCTGCCGAAAGTTTTCTACAGTGCTTCACCTTACATAGCAGTTCTGCTTCCTACCTTGTAGAAACTACAATGTGATTCCTCATTTATGTCCTTCCAAAGCACTTTCTGTAGGCATCTTGAATGTAAACAAAAGTAACTTATTTTGTAACACAATCTAGAGTACAAAATTACTACATTTCTGTTTCATCAGTGATTTTTATCCCTATTTGTTTATTGAGAGGATCTTCCTTCTTATCCTACCCCTAATTTCCCAGCTTGCAATCATTTTTCAGCCAGTCTACAGTTTGCAGAATACTGAAGGTCCTTTGGACATGTGGACTCGAGGCCGGTGCTTAACACTTTTGTGCTGGGTGTTGCTCAAAGTAGTATGGAGAGGTAAAGAGTGGATTGTCGTTTTCCACCCTCCCCACAAGAGGTCACTAGTAGAGCAGAACGTGGTAATGGTCTTTACATGCACTAGGTGCCTCTACTTTTGCAGCCTGTCTCCTGCTCAGGCTTTGACATTTTTTACCTCTCTTCCTTCCCTGCATGCAGTTGCAGGATTCTTCCTTGGTGAGGTCTATCTCTTCCTACTCCAGTTCTGATGCACTGTCCTTCCTTGTACTAAAAGGTGACCTTTGTCCCTAGGAGCCTCCTCTGGGCAGCGCTCAGTTTCGACCACAGAGGGTGAGAATTGAGTTTGTCAAAAATGCCACTGACTCCAGCAAGTATGGGATTTTTCCTCAGTGTTTCCTTGTTAGCTGTGGAGGGTGCTGAGTGTGCTTACCAGAAACCCCAGAAATTCTGTATCTTGGAAACCATTTCCCCTCACTCCTTTCGTCAATGTGTCACAGTGGTGTCTGTGTGGTGACACAAGACAAGTGAGGGATCATTCTTTGATCCTGAAAGTGAGTTAAATGGTACAGCTCTTGTAGGCACGTTTATCTCCTCTCTCCTGTTCACCCCTCTATACCCCAACCATGCAGAAAATGTTTCTATTACCAAAGAAGTATTTTGTTGGTACTTATAACCAAACATTGAGTATTTAAAAAATAAATATTTTTAAAAACGAAAATCCACATTATTTAAATACTACTGTACTACACCTGTAATGTTAAGGCATCTGGTACACTCATAGTACATAGTACAGTACTTGTGATTTAGTCATGATATGTAGAGTACCATGTGCTTTTTGCTCCTTCCTATTCTCTCTTCTTTTTTTTTTTAATGGCTCTAAAACAGGCTGTGGAATAATATCAGCATAACATTTCAGCCATGGTCTGAGCAGAGTTTAGAGCCAACAGACTTACCTTGTTGCGTACGGTGGCATGTGAGCCCAGAACTGCCCTACCTTTTCTTCCTGGCATTTCACACTGTAGTTAATTTGTTGGCAGTTGTTCATTTCACGTTACACTGCTTACCAGATTTCACAATACAATCTGCTACCTTCTTGTTAGCTTAGCTTTTTCTTTCCCAAGATGGATGTCCTTCTTTTTTTTTTTCTAGCCCTCTTTCTGTCCAGAGGTCCTTTGTTTTTCTCTTTCCTGGATTTCCATAAAATTTCAACAAAAGCATAATTTGTATGTTCTTTGAAAATACTTTTGTCTTCTCTTAGTAAGTGTTCATGAAAAAAGTAAAAATTTTTTTTCTTTTTCCCAAAACAACCAGCCTAACGTGATGCTGGGAATTATTTTTTCTGCTTCCCTGCTCCCTCCTGTCCTCCTCAAAGAGAACTAAACCAAAAACAAAGGTTCTTAAAGTCTAAAAGAAACAGGAATATCTTAGCACAGGTGAGCATGCTTTCTTTTATGCATCAGGAAAAAAACCCCAAGTTCATTAGCATTATTCTTCTCCATTTGTAGGTCAGCTTTTTAATATGTATGCCAACCTATTGATTGGCATGTCCAAGTTGTGTATTCTTGGAGCTGTCAAAAACCTAATCAAAACAAACAGCAAACTATTCCCTTGCACATTTTTTTCGTATTTTGTATTGTTAATGAAATACCCAAGCATCTGATATTCTGGCTTGGCCAGAATCCTTGAGGAGAAGGTGCAGTGTTTTGTCTATGGAGTTGCCTCTGTGTTGTCATGAAAGACCAATTGAGAGATTGTTTTTAGGCCTTGGAAGTAGATGAAAGGACAAAACTGTTGGTGGTACATTGTATTGGGTTTGCATGGAAAGGTTTTCGGGGGGCGGGGAGGGCTACAGCAGTAGCTTCTCTGAGAAGCTGCTAGAATCTTCTTCCCCCATGTCTGACAAAGTCAATGCCAGCTGGTTCCAAGATCAATGCACTGCTGGCCCAAAGCTGAGCTAATCAGTGACAGTGGTAGTACCTCTTTGATAACATATTTAAGAAGGGGAAAAAGTTGCTGCACAGCAGCAAACAGCAGCTGGGAGAAGGGGGTGATAATATGAAAGAAACAGCTTTGCAGATACTGAGGTTGGTGAAGAAAGAGGGGGAGGAGGTGCTCTAGGCATCAGAGCAGAGTTTCTCCTGCAGCTTGTGATGAAGACCATAGTGAGGCAGACCATCTCCCTGAACCCTATGGAGGTTAATAGTGAAGCAGATATCCACCCGCAGCCCATGGAGGACCCCGCCTGAGCACGTGGATGCAGCTAAAGGAGGCTGTGACCCCATGGGAAGCCTGTGTTAGAGCAGGCTCCTGGCAGGACCTCTGGACCAGTGGAGAGAGAAGCCCATGCTGGAGCAGGTTTGCTGGCAGGATCCATGAGGAGGATCCATGCTGGAGCAGTCTATTTCTGAAGGACTGCAACCCATGGAAGGGGCCTGTGCTGGAGCGGTTTGTGAAGAACTGTAGTGCATGGGAAGGGCTCACACTGCAGCAGCCTGTAGAAGAGTGTCTCCTGTGGGAGGAACCCCACACTGAAGCAGGGGAAGAGTGTGAGGAGGAAGGAGCAGCAAAGAAAATGTGTGATGAACCGACTGCAGCTCCCATTCCTCATCACCTTGTGCGTGGGGAAGGATCTAGAGAAAATTGGAAGTGAAGTTAAGCCTGGGAAGAAGGGAGGCTTGGAGGGAAGGTGTTTTAAGATTTAGTTTTTATTTTCTCATTATCCTACTCTGATTTTGCTTGGTAATAAATTAAACTGATTTAGCCTACAGGCTACTTAGAGAAGCCCTACATGGTGGTAAGGGAGTCAGATGAGTGGAGAGGAGTCAGCTCGGCTCTCTAGCAATAGAGTGTTGGGAGCTCTGTGAAGTTTCTATCATCTTGTGTTTCCAAGCTGTTCCTGGAGCTTCTGCACCCCATCAGCCAGCAGTGCACATGGTAAGTCAGTCTTTTGACTCTTCCCTACATAAAAAATTTGCTGTGGGTGCTACAGAATCATGAATGTTTTCTAAGCTTCCTTGCCCTGGAGTGTGTTGTAAACAGGAGCTCACTGTACAGCAGCTGAAGCTCAACTTTCACAGGTTCATAAAGGCACGCAAGTGAAAACACCTGTAAGATCTACCCTATCATCATCTGATTTAACAAGTTGCCTCTACTTCGAGTTCTCTACTGAGGCCAGTGCAGTGTCCCTTGCTCTGTGCTTGTGCAACTGAAAGCAGAATCTGATGAAGGGTATTGTGAAATATGTTTAAAAACTCTCCTCATATAGGAGGAAGAGTCTGTTACTTTTATGTGGATATCAATTTAGCTATAACTTCATGGATCTCTTGACCTGCAGTGTTACAAGGAGAATTTGTCTCAGTTAGAATGATGGAGAGTGTTCTCCATTGCTGTTATAATCAGTCCTCTTTTATTTTCAATCAGCAAAATCAGTGGAAGCTATCTGTGAAAATACAAAACAAACAGAACGTGATCTGAAGCTGCAAGGTAACTCCCAAGACTGAAATACACAAAGCTGATAATGCCAAGGAGGAAAAGAAGATTATACACCATTTGTTGTACCCAGACTCAGTTTTGTTCAAATGCTGGCATGCAGATTTAAGGGAAGATGAGAAAACTGTTTCACAGAATCTGTTTTAAATTATTGGTGTAATATCTACCTCAGTGATCATCTACCTCTGGATCGATCTATCAGAGACATCAGATCTCTCAGATGCAGTATAAGCTCTCTCTACACTCACAGGGAGACATGAAATTAAAGGGAAATGGATCTACATTGATTTAGGCTAAGTTTTAATCTTCTAAAAGATCTCAATTTGTGTTCTGTTTAGGGGGTTTTTTCTTAGCATTTTCTTCCAAATCTTGCTCAAACTTGTAATACTCCAAAAATTGTGAAAGAAGTTACAGTGCAGAGAAGACACTTATGAAAAAAAATGTATTGTTAATATTATCATTAATGTAGAACTTCTAGTTGTCAGTAAAAAAGGGGCCATCGTATTCTGAAGATATGAGTTCTTCTGGTCTGTTTAAGCCCCAAAGGCAGGAGGACATCTGAAGTGTGCTTTCTCTTGTCTCTTACATTGTCTTATGTGAGCCTCATATGCTGAGGTACCCAAAGTGGTAGTTTTTAACCCACCAAGACACTCCTGCCTTGGAGAACTCCCAAAATATAACCAATGAAGAACTAAAATCCTGCATTGTAAAATTCTGTCCTTTTTAACAAACTGCTTGTTTTTCTTAGATATGTTGCAGACCTTAAGTGGAGAATACCTGTACTGCTTATTAAAAGATGATTAGAAATCAAACAGCAGAGGTGGCTGAAACTGATTATTGGCTAGTGAGTCCCATGAAGGGTGAGGGAAGGTTCAGCACTTGACCTGAATCCCTGGCACTCTGGTCTTTAGTATCAGTAGCCATAATGGACTGCTGACCTTGGGAGTTTCCTTACAGCTTTATTTTCTCTCTCTCTCTATTTCCCCCTCAACTTATCAAAGAGTCTGAGGTTTAATTACATGCAAAATATAGTGGGATAAACATCTAAAGGATTAAGATATATGTAAGCAGTCCACTTCAGAAGAGGAAGCTTAAGGGTCACGCATTCCTGTGTGACCTGATCCAGGTGATCCTGCTCCAGCAGGGGGATTGGACTAGATGATCTTTCGAGGTCCCTTCCAATCCCTAACATTCTGTGATTCTGTGATTTTTCCAAAAATTTGTTCATTCTTGAAGCCAATAGATAATATTTTTTAATCAGACCACTGGTACTATGGAACCTGGCTTAAGTAGCCATTAAAAACCTCATTCGGAAGAAGTATTTATTAAAAAAGCAAACACTTTTTTTTTTTTTTTTAATAGTATGATCAAGTATGCAATTTGTTGCAAAAAGATGATAGTAAGCTTTACAGGAATTAACCAGTATAATCATGGAATAATGCCACAGCTATGGCACAAGACTTCACCATTGTACCTATGGTTGCTTGTACTTAATCTGATGGAGAAGATTGCAAGCTGGGTGTGAATTCACAGTGTCGCACTTGGGAAAAGGGCAGTTGTCTTACTGGCAGCCCTCTGTAAGATGTTATGCAACTGGTTCCTCATTGTGCTGCTTGGATGGAGCCGGTTCCATCTAGGACAGACAGTAGTAAGTTGCCCTTGATTCTGGGTGTCCATGGGGCAGTGTTGCAGAAGAGAAGATCAAGGGAGATGGTTCTTGTTCTGTGGGGAGCCAGCCACAGAACCTCTTGAGGCAGCCCTGAGCTGAATGATCCCAACTGCTGAGGGATCATTTTGGAGACCTATTTGGAGGGAGCTGGAGGAAGGCTGTGATTGGTGTGTGTGGTCCCAAAGAATGGGTGCAGTGCCTGGCACTCTTCTGCTTGGCATCATAAAGAAATACCAACATGTCATAAAGATGTATTTTCAGAGACCACCTTTTGCAGATACTCACTCAGGCTCATGCACTAGTGGATAATAAAGCTAATGGACAAATTTCAACAAAAATACATTCCATTTGTACACAGTTACCACTCTAGAGGTCTACCTGGAGCATGAGATGGTGCTACATGGCATGACATCAATGACTCTTTGAAGGATTTGCTTTTGATTTTTGCTGTGATGAATCATTTCTACAAGGGTAATCTGATATCTATTTTCTAAACCCAATCTTCCACTTCAGGATTCATTGCAGAGCTCTGAATAAAGTAGCCTTGCTCTCAGGACAGTTTCTAAAATTAGCAGTGAGGAGTTGAAAACAGGATTGCTGTTCCTCATGGTAAATTTTCTGGTTTATTCTGCAGATGAAAAACACATTGAAAGAAGATATCTGTATTGATCCAAGGCCCAGTCCCTGAAAACATGCCAGTTATGTATCCCTGTCACACATATTCACCCCAGGTAAGGTCAAATCTTCACCATATGAGCTGGTGGTAACTTCTCCTTTCAACCCTCCACAGGGTCATGAAATAGGCACTTCAAAACTATTATCCCTTTGCTACCCAGTGAAATAAAGGTTATTTCATTAAATCTGCTCCCCAGTGCAACCGGCAGCAGAACAAGTTCCCATGGAGATCTAAGTGTGTTAAACCAAGGCTTTTGCATTAGTCTTTCAAAAAATTGTGACACCTCATTTTGACATGTATTGATCTTGTTGATGAACAGAAGATTAGTGTAATGAATGGGAGAGAGGTAAGTTCTTCCTTACACCTCACTGTCTGTCCTCTCAGTAAGAGGGAAGCTAAGGGTTACCATTTGATTGTAAGCATCTTACTTTTTTTCTTTGGAAAGCAGACAGATGTTGTATAGGGTTAAATTCTTCCTGGTTTAATTACTGAGAGATCAATGAATTCCCGTGCTGTACAGCTGATATCTCTCAATATCGGTTTTGGAACCATCTGCTATCATCTGCTGATGAGATTTATCTTAATATCTGATATCTTGTCACCTTCCCTTTCAGCACATCTTTTATCACAGCACTGGAGAAATGTGTGTAGGAGGTTTACATGCCTGACAGTATCCAGTTGATAGATGCCTAACAGACCCTGGGAATGGGGACTCACCAGTTTTACGGAAATGTGACACAGCTGTGAATAAAGGCCTGAACGTGTACTGGGATTTTAAGCAGGTAGGTGGATTTCTGTATCATCACTTTTCAATAAGCTTTCCTGTTATAATGAATCCTTAGACACTTTCCTTGCAAAGCAGTTTGCTTCCCAATAATGTTGCCTCAATTTCAGGACTTGCAGGTGCTGCTGCAAGAGCTGTGGTGAAGGTGATCGAGTCTTCAGGGGCGTGGGATGTTAAAAACTAAAGGATGGTCGTGCAAGCAAAGCTGAGTGATCAGAATTTAACCAGTTCTCACTTGTTAGTCTAAGACAGATACTACCATGCTGCTGGGGCAGGATAAACAGGCAACAGTGATAATGACAAAGGAAGAGATGGAAAAGGAAGCCATGTAGCTTCTCCCTCCTCAGGCAGTTCAAACCTTATTAGCTTTCTGTAGTTAATAAATTTTACATGTAATGTATGGGCCTGTATCCCCTGTGTACTGTTTACTGTATCCTCTCTCAGTCAAAACCTAAGGAGGAGGCAAATCTTGTAAAAAAGTGGTAGAGAAGAGGAGTTAAATTGATGAAAAACCAAAGTTTTTGATGATGTTCACCTAATAATATAGTCCTACATAGTCTCCAGAAATTCCACTAACATGGGCTTTCCTTTATCTTTAGTCTGGTTTGTAACCACAAAACTTGGGAAAAGGTGCAGGTATGTTTCCAGAAGGTTTAGACCCACCTTAAAAGTAAACCTTCAGTTCCTTGTGCGCATCAAGCATTATTACAGTGAATCAACTGGCTGCCTGAAAGAGCTAGGTAAGATCCTGTTTGCTCTGAAGCCCAGCCTCTTAGGAAAATCCTCATTTTCAATATGAAGAGTTGACTTAATCACACCCCACCCCATTCACAGTAGTTGGTACTGAAATACTTAGAGATAAGAGATGGATATACTTATCCTTACCTGTTGTTATCTCTCTTCTTTCAAAACAGGATACAGTACTTCAATCTGTTAAATGATTTTTTGAACTGTAAAAACCCTCAAACTCACACAAAAAAATACCCCACAACCCCCAAATTCCAGAAAGCAGACACAAAGTACACCTCAAAATGTATTTTAATATGACTTGGAGAGTTTCATAAGCTGTCACGTGTCATTAGCCTGAGAAAAATGCAACATTTTTCTTTCAGGTCTATGGCTAACTAGTGTTTCTCAGATACTGGGGCGCTTGGAGCTTTGCAATACTATGACCAGTACGATAAATTGTAAACAGGACAAGGCCAGGGACATTGCGTCCTTGACAAAGTTTAGATAGGGAAGCTGAAACAGAATAGACAAAAAAATGAGGATGTAGCCACCGCAGAGTTGGATGCAAGACTAGCTTTGCCAACCAATAGTAGCAGGCGTGCACAATACGTGTTGAGCAACTATAGCCAATCAAAAGACGACAACACAGCCGAGAGCTGCGTGGACGGTGCAAAACAAATATAAATGTAACCCACTTGTACAATAAAATTGGAGTTTATATCTCACATCGTCTCGGTGTGCTTTCTCCCCGCACCTCGGGCCGCGGCATCTGGTGACCCCGACGTGATACTCGGGACCCCCCCCCAGAAGGCATCTGTATCGCTTCGCATCGAAGCAGGGGCGGACGAGAGACGAGGTGCGTGACCCCCGGCCGTCCGAGAGAGACGGGAGCCCAAGAGGCTGGTGGCCACAACTGACCGGTGAGTCAGGCAGACTGCGGTCTGGACGCGGGGTGGGGTCCGCCGTATCAGCGGTAGGAAAAGCCACGGTAGACGGGTTAATGCGAGTGGCAGAAAAAACAGAACATAAGATCCCCAGACAGGAGTTGGTGGACTTANAAGGTTATTTCATTAAATCTGCTCCCCAGTGCAACCGGCAGCAGAACAAGTTCCCATGGAGATCTAAGTGTGTTAAACCAAGGCTTTTGCATTAGTCTTTCAAAAAATTGTGACACCTCATTTTGACATGTATTGATCTTGTTGATGAACAGAAGATTAGTGTAATGAATGGGAGAGAGGTAAGTTCTTCCTTACACCTCACTGTCTGTCCTCTCAGTAAGAGGGAAGCTAAGGGTTACCATTTGATTGTAAGCATCTTACTTTTTTTCTTTGGAAAGCAGACAGATGTTGTATAGGGTTAAATTCTTCCTGGTTTAATTACTGAGAGATCAATGAATTCCCGTGCTGTACAGCTGATATCTCTCAATATCGGTTTTGGAACCATCTGCTATCATCTGCTGATGAGATTTATCTTAATATCTGATATCTTGTCACCTTCCCTTTCAGCACATCTTTTATCACAGCACTGGAGAAATGTGTGTAGGAGGTTTACATGCCTGACAGTATCCAGTTGATAGATGCCTAACAGACCCTGGGAATGGGGACTCACCAGTTTTACGGAAATGTGACACAGCTGTGAATAAAGGCCTGAACGTGTACTGGGATTTTAAGCAGGTAGGTGGATTTCTGTATCATCACTTTTCAATAAGCTTTCCTGTTATAATGAATCCTTAGACACTTTCCTTGCAAAGCAGTTTGCTTCCCAATAATGTTGCCTCAATTTCAGGACTTGCAGGTGCTGCTGCAAGAGCTGTGGTGAAGGTGATCGAGTCTTCAGGGGCGTGGGATGTTAAAAACTAAAGGATGGTCGTGCAAGCAAAGCTGAGTGATCAGAATTTAACCAGTTCTCACTTGTTAGTCTAAGACAGATACTACCATGCTGCTGGGGCAGGATAAACAGGCAACAGTGATAATGACAAAGGAAGAGATGGAAAAGGAAGCCATGTAGCTTCTCCCTCCTCAGGCAGTTCAAACCTTATTAGCTTTCTGTAGTTAATAAATTTTACATGTAATGTATGGGCCTGTATCCCCTGTGTACTGTTTACTGTATCCTCTCTCAGTCAAAACCTAAGGAGGAGGCAAATCTTGTAAAAAAGTGGTAGAGAAGAGGAGTTAAATTGATGAAAAACCAAAGTTTTTGATGATGTTCACCTAATAATATAGTCCTACATAGTCTCCAGAAATTCCACTAACATGGGCTTTCCTTTATCTTTAGTCTGGTTTGTAACCACAAAACTTGGGAAAAGGTGCAGGTATGTTTCCAGAAGGTTTAGACCCACCTTAAAAGTAAACCTTCAGTTCCTTGTGCGCATCAAGCATTATTACAGTGAATCAACTGGCTGCCTGAAAGAGCTAGGTAAGATCCTGTTTGCTCTGAAGCCCAGCCTCTTAGGAAAATCCTCATTTTCAATATGAAGAGTTGACTTAATCACACCCCACCCCATTCACAGTAGTTGGTACTGAAATACTTAGAGATAAGAGATGGATATACTTATCCTTACCTGTTGTTATCTCTCTTCTTTCAAAACAGGATACAGTACTTCAATCTGTTAAATGATTTTTTGAACTGTAAAAACCCTCAAACTCACACAAAAAAATACCCCACAACCCCCAAATTCCAGAAAGCAGACACAAAGTACACCTCAAAATGTATTTTAATATGACTTGGAGAGTTTCATAAGCTGTCACGTGTCATTAGCCTGAGAAAAATGCAACATTTTTCTTTCAGGTCTATGGCTAACTAGTGTTTCTCAGATACTGGGGCGCTTGGAGCTT
>VYZX01014979.1:1736-16263 GCA_013401335.1 Brachypteracias leptosomus
CTCAGTCAGAACATTTCCCTCATAAGGAACACATTAACTGCCCTCTCTCCATATAAAAGCATTGCAGAACTTGATTCTCAAGGTCCCTTATGGTCCAAGACAGAAATGCAGAGGCCTCCAGAGATCACTGCCAACTGTTTGGAGCCGTTTATCTCAGTAGTAAATTCCCCTGCAGGCCAGCTTCTACCAAAATAATACTGTTGAATCTGTTTGTAGCATAGTGTACCCAGTCCCCATTTCCAGGAAGAAATGTGAACTAGAAGTTACTTTTGGATAATTTTGTTCAATGTATTTGCTCCTTCGCTTTACTCTGCCTAAAACACCTCTGTCTGGTTCTTCAAGGTGGGGTTTCTCCCCTTCAAGAAGCAGATACTTCACAGGAGGTTGCTCTTTTGCTGAATGTGACTTTTCTTGGTATCCAGCCTATGGGAGAAGAATAGAGAACACTGGTTGAAAACTCAAGGCAAAGAACACTGAATGTCTGAAGCAGGCAAGGAGTTACAATACAGGGCAGCTCTCCCTCTCAAGGCAGCAGTCTGTTGCAGCCACAGGGCTTTTCTAATCAGATGAGCTTACCTGCCTTAGCACTGCTTTTGAATCTCAGTGCCAGAAATACCTAGAAAAGTATCTACTAATTATCTGATAAATGTGTTTGTTCATGTCTGAAGTGCAGCTTATCTAATTGCCAGTGCCCTTCCTATTTTCCTCTGAGGGGTGGGTTTAGCTGAATATTCTCCCAAAGAGCTTGCTTTTCATGTAAGTAATTAAGTGCTTTGCTTACTTCGGAGGGATATTAGCTCATCTGCCAATGGCAGCAAACAGAAAAAAAATATTCTCAAGAAGATTCAGATCTAAAATAAAGCAGAAGCAAAGAATTTGAGATTTGTGGCTTTAGACTTTATTAAAATTAACACAAAGCTAACAGTGAGGCTTGCTAGAAAGTACTAGCAGACCTGTGTTACTGGAAGTGCTGTCTTAAGGGCATAAACTTCTAAGACCAAATCACTAATCAGCTTTGTACATTGGAGCCAGGAGATTGAAAAGTTAATAAAAACAATCAAACAAACAAGAAAAAATTAGGTGTTATTAAGAGGGTAAACTCTTGCAAACTTTGCAAATCCCTTGGCAACCACTTCTACATCTGAAATTCCCACTACTTTCTAGGTCCTACCGACTCAACTTTGAGACCCATATGTCCCTTTCTTTATGTTTTGCAAATAATCAAGAGGTACTATGAACCCGCGGGAGGCAGAATATGGCCCAGCTTCTTGCTAGGTTTACTGGACTTGAAACAAGAGAAGGACTCGGTCATTTTTGTAGGTTATATAAGCATTAACTTAGGCAGAAATGGTTCAGCTTTATTCCACAAAGCAGAAAGCATTAATCTGGATAACATTGTAAAATGAGATAAATTGTAACAGTTTTATATTGCATACAAAATAAAACAATGTTTACATTTATAATTAGAACAAGCAGGTGGATGAATGAGAATGTTGACACAGTGTTACACAGGTTCATTTGGTGATGTCCTTCACTAAAGACTTTTTAAAGAACAGTGGAACAATATGTATCTGCACAGAGAACCAAGAAACCAATTAAAAGGCAGGAAACACTGAGCATTTTTTGCCATCTCAAGTGGTTGTAACTGAAGTCTGACAAAGAGCTATGCCATGGATATAAACATTTTTGTAAAAGAATGAGCTGATGAAATTTATTGTTGCACTGACTGCTAAGAACAACAGACTAACATCATTATACTGCGTGATAGAATGACAGGTGAATTTCAAGATAGATTAACATCACAAAAAAAGGATGGGAAAGAACTTTCCTTATTCACAGACACGTGGATTGTCTCTTGACTTACTAGAGCTTTTGAATATTTTGGGAACTTCATGAAAATGTCAACTCAGTCTTAAAGTTTGTGAACAAAACCAAATATACAGACTAGGACTCTTCAGCTTGAAAAAAAGCAGTGACTGGAATGGATATAACAGAGGTCTATAAAATCAAAAGTGGCAGAAGATGATGAATTGAGAACAGTTGTTCATCATTTCTCATCAATACAGGAGTTAGGAACAAGAACTGGGATTACTATATTGCATATTCAATACAGCAGCAACAACAAAAGAGATTTCCTCATACAACCCATGTTAACCCTGTAGCTGCTAGAAATCACGTAGATGACAGAAATGACCAAATCAACCCATGGAAGATAAAGTTACCACACACTTATATAGAGCCCATCACTGATGTAATTCAGAAAGCCCTATATCGTAATAAATAATATCACATGTGCACTTCTTATGCTTATTCTCCATCTGTTGTGATCTTATATTCTCAAGTTAGAACAAAATTATTAAAACCACCTGAAGTGAAATATAGGACTTGAAAGAACCAGGCCTGGCTATCAAAGCTTAATAATCTACTTAAATGACTTCATACAGTTTCTTGCAAAAGCTGAACAAGTTCTACTTTGAAATATATATCTTATGGCTAGCCTCCACTACCCTTAAAAATCTTACTCTTCCAAAGGTTAGAAGCCTCATTTTCAACCTTAAGTTGTATCTTAAAAGCTCTTTGTCCCCTCAGTGTCAACTGGTTTTCCCTGGTCTTCCCTTCACCCCTGAAGAGCAACAGAGGAAGAACAATTATACCTCCTCCCAGACTTCATTTTGCTGGTTTAAAAAAAATCATCTGGTTATGAAATTAAATCTTTGGACTTGATGAGATTGATGTTACGTTATGCACTTTTTTAAAGCAAGAAATATTTCATTTTGAAAACAGTACCTTTTCTAACAATGAGGTCCTCAACCCTTAATGAACTGTGCAGTACTCGAGTACTCTGTCTGGCTGAAATAACTCTGCTTGGCAGTGTCTAAACGTGGACCACCCTCTCTAAAGTATCATCCGGGAGAAACACGAGATCACATTTGGTTCATTTTGATTTTGTGTTTGCTTGCTTGCCTTGGGAGTTAATTTCTGGCACTCTAAATGGAAACAAAGAAGAATTAAAAAGAAAATGGAAATATGACAATGAGAGAAATAAAATTATAACAACAGTATCACAAAAACATTCCCTGAAGTAAAAATGGATTAGTAGCTAGGCAGATTACATGGTGATGAAAAGCAGTTGTAAAGATCTGCAAAAAATGGAACGTAATGTACAAATAATGTGAGAGGGTCGTTGAAGACTAATGTGTTCCCAGAAACTGAAGATCATCATAGGGGCATATACATAATCCAAAAGATAAAATATATGTTTCTGCATGCAATACTGGAGATACCTTAGCTTTTCTAGGAGATAGGAGTAATGATAGGAGATCAGTGCATCACTACTTTTTATCATTTCACCATAAGTATCCTCATACATTCGGAAAGAAAAATGGATGAAATCTAAGTGAAACTAAAGTATGACAGTGTCCAACATATCTTAATAACAAAGAAGTAAATCTTTGTTTCTCAGCGGACTAGACTTTTGGGCCATCTTGTCTAGATGGTGCTTTTTCCACAAAACTTTGGACCAGATGATTCTTAAGGTCCTTCCCAACCTAGTATTCTGTGGTACTATAATTCTAAACTCTCAAAAACCCTAACCTGAAAATAAATTTACCCTTCCTACCCCTTATCACCCTCTGTATTATTTTTTTCTCTGATTAGACTGCTTCTAACATTGTTGGCTGCAAATCCCACCAAAGTATAAAATTCAATTAAATATGTGTCTATTGCTAAGAGTATTGCAAACAGCTGCCGTTTCTATAGGAATATATTTTCATCAGGATACTGCAATTTGACGTGTCTGTCTTATTTAGAAGATGTGCAATTTAACCATGGAAATAAAGTATTCCTGGATGATTGGAAATATCTACATCTAAGTATTTTGCTACATTATCTGCATCACAGCCGATGTCTCACAGCAACTTTCCATGCAAGTGCTGTCCTGTCAGAGGGGAGGCCAATACTGAAACACAGAGGGGTACAGACCTTAAGTGATAAACCTCCACACTACAGGAATCTAGTCACTGCAGTTACTTAGCAGGGTCTTTAAGCTTCTGAAAAAAAGGAGGAACAAAAGATACTCTGAGCAAAATGGATCACTATTATTTATAACATTCGTCCCAGGCACACACTCCTTTCTGAAATGAGACAGGGAGAAAGCCAGATGATTTCTATCTGAATCACTACGAAGAAAACTGTAAGCAGTACTACAACCACTTCTTTGATGCTCCTGCAAACAACTACAGGGAAATATGAGGAACCAATGGCAAGCTGAGGGAGAGAGATGCTCAAAGTTCCCTGATATGATTATGAAACAAGCATACTCCTGCAAAGTACTTTTTACTTTTGTATCAAATCTGAAGAAAAGCCCAAAGAGTGCCAAGTAGCCTGAAGGGAACTGTGCTGAAACCTCCCTTCCCACTTCTTTTCTAACCTATGCCTCTCCCTGACTCCTTTCTCATTCTATTGCTTTCCCTCCAGCTAGTCATCCCTGAAAATGAAAAAAAAAAAAAAAAGAAAATCAGGCTTTTTCTTACTATGGAGCTGGAATGATCCTCAAATACTGCCACCAAGTGGGTGCCTTCTTGCCATTTGTCCTATCTTTTCTACTAGGTAAGGAATGATATTCATTCCATGGTATCTAGAACAACCTCAGGTTTGGCTGACTCCTTTTACCATATCAAACAACAAACTGACAACTAGAAACAACACATAACTGTATGCTGAATAAAACTGTGAAGCAAGGTACTTAACCTCCTTCAGCTGAAAGGTTTGTCTTCACACAGTACAGTCTGGGATGAACAATGAAGAGAAAATGAAATATCTGGTACCTTTCCCCTTCATCCCTACTTTATTTACTGTGTTAAAAACTGGCTGGATGGCCAAGCCCAGAGAGTTGTGATAAATGGAGTTAAATCTAGTTGGAGGCAAGTCACAAGCAGGGTCCCCCAGGACTCAGTTCTGGGGGCAGTCTTGTTTCATATCTTTATTGATGACCTGGATGAGGGGATTGAGTGCTTCCTCAGTAAATTTGCAGATGACACAAAATTAAGCATGAATGTTGATCTGCTGGAGTGTAGGAAGACTCTGCAGAGGGAACTGGACAGGATGGAGCAATGGGCTGAGGTCAATTTTATGAGGTTTAACAAGGCCAAGTGCTGGGTCCTGCACTTGGGTCACAACAGCCCCATGCAGCACTACAGGCTTGGGGAAGAGTGGCTGGAGAGCTACCTGGCAGAAAACAACCTGGGGGTGCTGGTGGACAACCAGCTGAACATGAGCCAGCGTGTGCCCAGGTGACCAAGAAGGCCAACAGCATCCTGGCCTGTATCAGAAATGCTGTAACCAACAGGAGTAGGGAGGCGACTATGCCCCTGTTCTCAGCACTCATGAGACCACACCTTGAGTACCATGTCCAGAAGCAGTCTAGGCACAGCATCCTGAGGTTGTTTCCAACTGATTTCCTGAGTTTCTCAGATTTTCAGCATGCAATGTTCAAAGCAACTACAGTTATGTTACCCAGACTAATTTACTGAGTTGATGGCACAGTTAGTTTCACTCATGTATAGTACACTCTTAAATTTCAGTAACAAGTTTCAACTCATAAACGTTAATATTTTTAAATCAGTAAGCACCAGAGTTGCTAGTACAGAGTCAGTTAAATTATTTCACCACAACAACACAAAAAAGATAACTTAAAATATCCCTACTTAGAGGTAGTTTGAAGCCAGAGGCTTTTTCCATAGTAATAATTTATGTCACATGAATCTATCAGCTTCTCTGGATTTTTTAACAAAGCTTATATTTGTGAGTTTTAACTTGAGAATTCACTTATTTAATATATAGTTAGATTTAACGACACCTGGCATGCTTTATATATGTCCTGAAAATGTGAGCTATTTCTTTTGTGCTGATTTTAAACTGCTTAATTTCTTGGAGTTACAAACTTCTTTGAACTTTAAAGGTTCTTAAGTTTCTTATCACTGAAATCAATAAAAAACTTGTTATCAATATGAAGGAAATCAGAATCAGGTTCTCAGTGAATATTTAACGGATGGCACTAATAGGGCTAGCTGTGAACAAACACTACGTGGAAAAAGAGTTTTGAACTAAATTGAATTAGTTTCAGTTAAATGAGTATTCAATTAATTCATAGTTTCAAACTTCTGAATTACTTACATTCATTATTTTCATTCAGCCAGTAGCAGATACAGAGTTTCCAGAAGACATTCCAGTTTGACTGGCAAAATAATGAAGAGCTCAATAAAGCAGCCATGGTTCATTTTGATATGGGATTTGAATATGTTTGCCTTTTAACAATAATTTTTACTCTATTACTTTGATTTATTATTTCTTGTTACATCCTGTCTTGAAATCATTCATTTAGTCATTGTAAACGTGTATATAACCACTTTTTTATAATATATGTTCTGATTAATAATCATCCACCCCATATTTCATTGCAAACAATCTGCATTTGTGAGAAACATGCTAAAGGACAAGCAATCCTTAACTGCAGTTATTTTACTAGCACATGTCTTACCTTAATTACTTTGTTGTTTTCAATGCAAGGAAAAAAATTAGGTTAACACTTCATAATTATCATCTCTATTTTCAGAGCAGAATTTGAAGTCTGATCCCAATCTATTCTATTATACATGGACTGATTTTCAAACCCTTTGATAAACTTACCAAATATACTTATGTGCTGAAATATAAGTTCAGCACCTTTGAAAGTTTGGACCTAAACGTTTGATCCTGTACGATGCTGGACTACCCCTGTAATATTTCCATGATCATTTCCTTTTCTACTACCTTCAAAGTAAAACTTCCCTACCACTGCAAAATACACTTCCCTGTCCACACACACAAACACACCCACACACACACATAGTTACCCCTGCATTTCTTTCTGTACTTTCTCTTTCCTTGAACCCCTCTGTGTACACCCCTACCCATACCTTTAACTTTATTCTGGTGTTCCCTTCTAAGAAAAAGTTCAAAGACTGAGAGGTTTAGCACTATTTGGATAAGCATGAAATTCTAGTTGCTTATCCCAATTACACAAAACCTCTAAGTCTTTTGAACTTTCCTTTAGAAGGGAGCATGCAAAATTTTATGCTTATCCAGGACACCTGGATTTTCAAACCTGAGCTGGAATTTTATGAGGACAGTCTCTCTCTCATGGAGTCATACACATAGTAGAGTAATCAGAAATAAGAAAAGAAAAACACTGATTTATAATCCTGGATTTACTATTGTTTTTTTAAAATTTTGCTCACCATCCTCCTGTCTCGACTTCTTTTTCTGAAAGATGAAACAAATGAAATTATCTACCCATCACAAGAATGTTGTTTGGGCTTTTAATTCATAACCCATTGCGTATGCATTACTGTATAGAATGAACATGATAATGCTGTTACCTCTTAAGGCATTTCAGCATCAGAAATTCCAGACTGGTCAATGTAGAAAAAAGAAAAACAATATAAGGAAACAATTTTTTTTTTTTTGGCTTATGATAACAGTAGAAAAAACTGTATTTAAGTTTGTCAGTATTTAGGTTTGTATATATTTCATATATTCCATTTGACTCATGACTTAAGCTTTGGCATCATAAAATTACATTCAAATTTTCATTTATGATTTTGCAGGTTGAAAAAAATCCTTGAGATTATGCTTTTGCCTTTTAGTCTTGAAGCTGTCCTTCTTCTCCCCAGCAATAGCATCTATGGACTGGCTGATCAGTTTAAGCTTTCTTTTCTATAGTTATCACTGCTGGCAAAAGTATGATTCTGAGAATGGCATTAGAGAATATTATTGCAATACAAAAACAAATGCTCTGACTATTGCCCCACAACAATGGAGCAGCAGAGATTGCAAGGCATCAGCTCTTCTTGCGGTACCTGTAATAAGCGTCTTAGCTGAGTTTCTTTCAGTGTCCCTGGTTATGACAGTACCATCAGAAACATTTATGTTTCATACCTGTGGTTCTTAGAAGAGTGCAGCAGACACGCAGTAAAATAATGAAAGTGGCATTATTAACATTAAATGTCATAACACTTGACAGCTTCATGTAAATGAGGATCTTACTAGGCAAAAAAAGAAAAGAATGCTTCTTTTTCTTTAAAGTGAATACAGGACTAAAATAACAACTGATCCAGGCTGGAACCCAGGAACACAGTGCCTGTGACATACACAGACACAAATTAGCTTCTCTTACTCTCTCTACTTTTTTGATCAGGAAAGGGTAATTTGCCTATTTTGATACGCATTGCACAATTCTCAGCAAAGCCTTCTGCTACTTTACCCTTTCTTCAGCTGTTAGGAAGGGAGGGGAAAGAGAGAGAGAAGGGAAGGTGGGGAGTATGTGAGAGCAATGCAGGCTGGACTGAGTGGCAGCAGAGATAGGACCAGCGGTTCGGGTCCCCAGCCTCTCTCCCTCCCTGTCAGACACACAGCACAGGTGCTTTGAGACCTAAATGGAGCAAGTCAGAGCATTGCTCCTCTGTTGTCACAACAGACGTAGCAGGTCGTCCTGATGCAGCTTCCAGCTTTCTCATCTTCTCACCTTGTCAGAAGGTTGCCATCATTTAGAAAGATACACAGTATTTTGAACGGATTAGGGTATAAAACACAACTCAATTCTTTACAAAAGGGAGACAGAGAAGGGGAAGGGGAAAAGCAAAGTGTCAGGTGCTACAGAGAGACTGGACAAGAACACTGTGCACAAATCAAAATAGCAAATTGATTGAACTCCTGTTCCTGTGAAGCAGGGGCAAAAAGGAATGACACATGGCAAATATTTACTGCCAGAGTCAAGCAGGAGGAGCAAAATATGACAGTGTGTGAAGGCACAGAATTAGGTGACACCAGCAAGGGAGAGGTCACTCCCCCCGGAAAGCACTAGTTCTACCATCATTTCATACTGACATGGGAAGATTCTGCTTTACTATTAACTGCATATTAACTACAGAAATTTATAGTAATGGCAACAAATGCTGCTTATTATTGTACTAGCAAAGCTTGACTAGTTTCTTTTTCCCTTTCGTGGGCTTTTCTTTTAAACTGCATGTCAGGAAATTCCCTTAAATATTCAGATTGTCCACACCTCTTCCTCCCAGTATCCTTGTGCTGGGGGGGGGTGTGAAGATTTTTTTCTCTATCACAAATTGTCAGCCTGGTCATGAACTTGAGATATTTTAAATATTTGTGCTGAGGAATGATTGAATGAATGAATGAATTAATTAATGTTCACTCTTTATTAACAACTCCCTTTAATAGATCAAACCTATTATTTCATTGGGTATTTTAAAAATACTAAGAGCATGATGTATGACACAACCTTATGCAAGTCAGAAGTTGGTTATGATTTGACACTAACAGTTTCTAACATTAAACACTGAAACACACCAACCATTTAAAGAAAGTGAGATTAAGACACCACATTTTTCATCACTTTAGTGTATTTTAATGATTTTCCTCTCAATTTCTGCAGCAAATCAAAATGAGAGACAGAGGTTTGCAATATTCTTTTTACCAAAGAGAATATTTTACTTGTTTTCTCCTAAACGAATATAAGGACTATTCATGTAAATGTTTAAAGTCACAGAAAAGCCATGATTAATCACAGCTCACCAATAGACAGGAACTTTCATTTGCAAGAAGTTGATACGAACAAGTTTTCATTATTATCTTCTGCCAAGATGTAGCTGATTTACTCCTAATTTACATTCTCTCTATTTCCTTCTTTTCTTTCTATGTTATGGTACTTTTGTTTAGGTGGCAATGGTTACTTAAGCAAGCCAGTATGCCAGTAATCACTTGCATACAAAGATTCTGGATGTACAACAAAACTTTTTCTGTTATAATACTGCCCAACAGCCTTTACTAAAGTGTGCATACTGACCAGCCAACCTATCGACTGACTCTTTATGGGAATGTGAGGCCTCTGCAGGTGTGGGTTTCTTGTGTCATAGGGAGAAGTCCATGTCTTTTGAATTGCCTGGGCCACCTTAAGCACTTCAGAAACCTGAGAAGAACTCCTCCATTTCTTGATCCAGATATCTTTCTCGAGGAAAAAAAAAAAAAATACAAAGGTAATTTCCATGGAACTAATAGAATTTAAAATAAAAGGCTGGAAGCAAAGAAACAACTCTGCATTCACATGTTCTGAGTTTTTAGTACATCTGTACAGAGCCTATCATCCTTCAGCTGGTAAAAAGATTTATCAATTTTTAAACTTAACACACTTATTACAATAAAAACATTATTTTGATATTTATTTTAAAATACCTCATAACTGTTTTACAAGGTATTTGAATGATTTTTTTACTAGAATTGATAATATTCAGAATCTTACTAGAATTGTTGGTGTGGTACTGGATGTCAGTATCACACATTTACCCCTTTTATAACATAAAACCTCTTGCATGCTCTAAGAGATGCTGTACTCTTAATTTTTTTTGCTAGTTCTTAAAATGTTTGGTAATGTCACTAACACGGCACCTCTCTAGATGAAAGTCTTTCAAATTTCTTGCTGATCTGAACAAGGAGCAAATGCAAGTAGGTCAGTCCAGTCATGCCCTGGTTTAGCTAATCACTGAGCAAATGTCTCTGTTCATTCCCGGCCACTACTAGCTTTCTGCTATCCACTTGTGGACAGGACAAAACAGGCACACACCAACCCTGTAAATTAAATTATTTCTGAAAGAAAAGAAGCAACTATGCATAACAAACCTGGAAAGAAAAGAGATGGCAATGGAGGCCTAATCCCGAGTCTTGCTTGCACAAAGATTTCTTTCAGTCATGGAAATCTTAAACTTGCAGAGAAATGGCATATATGCAAAATGGAAGTGTTGTTCTTGTCCATTAGGATGTGCGATAATTATTAGATTATTATGGTATTGGTTGCCCACACTTCACTCTTATTTGTAAAGAAAACCACCCAAACAGTTGGTCTGCATTCTGGCCTCTTGTGAGGATGAGAGGTTCACTCCTAAACTCCTAACTAAGGCTACCTGTCTTATACCACTTCCTTTTATTTTTCCTGTCACAAAATGTATCCCAAGGGAATTATTCAGTGAATTCTATCAAATGGCAAGAAATACTCTGGTGTGCGATGCTGTTTGAAGAAGCAGCTTCTAATAAGGGAAAGATGGGGCGAGAAGATCCTGAAGCACATTCCCCAGAGATACCAGGAAAGTACAGGAGAGCTCAAATTCCAGTTAAGCTGCCAAACAAAACAAATCCATTAGTTTGAAAAATATCAGTATCTTTCATTTCAGATGCCACACTGGACAGTCTCCCCATAGTCACCGTGCTTCAATTAAAAAAAAAATAATAAAAATTAACATTCCAAGGCAAGCGACAGTCAGATGGATCTTATCTTGAATTTGTTTTATTTTTTATGTTTTCTTTTTTTTGTTGTTTTTGGATTTAAAATCTTTTTATTTTTGTTTAATCATTCACCTAATTCACTAAACAAAGAAAAAGCAAGTTTTCTTGACACTTTCTAATTTTTGCCCCTCTACCTTTAGCTGGTGAATCCTGGCTGACAGCAAACACCACTGTAATTCCTAAAAACAGGACTGCAAATCCAGGGATGAACTCTACTGAAACCAGCCAATTTGTTAATTGCTGAGAGGAACTTGACTTAATGTGACAGTGGCTGCCCTCAATCAAGAGTTTCAAAAGATTTTGTGTTCCTAAATAGCTGTTTTGGAAAGGATATTACCTGACTCAGAAATTACAGCAGGATATTGGCAAGCTTCAACTTTTCTGGGCAAGGCTTCAGCAGTCCAGCTAGAGCCTTTTCTACACTCTCAGCATCTACTTGGCCACAACACAATCCCATTTATCCTGCAACATCAGAAACAGCCTAAGCCAGGACCAGTCCAGAAAAAAGTGGAGAGAATAGTGATCTAACTACCATAAATGCATGTGGCTCCTTAAATTGCTGTAGTCTGTCCTGAATATGATTTGAATCAAATATGTGAAGTATGTGGCCAGAAAGTTCACAGTAATCTTCAACTATACAACACACCATAGATCTTAGAATTAAAGGGGAAAGTCCTAGTATATGCATCCAAAATATATTCATGGCTATTTAGCTGTGTCATTCTATTTTCAGCCTACTTAAATCTGAAATTACTACTACATTTAAAAGATGTTATCAGATCACTGTATTAATTAAGAAAAATAAAGCAGTTATCATATAAATGGTTTAAAATAAAGCAGTTATCATATAAATGGTTTAAAATAAAAAGTACAGGATATTAAGACAAAAAAATTAGTGGGAATACCTGAATGCAACCCAGCATATATGGACATCTAAGTCTGGAAGCACAAGCGGATTTTATAATAGTCATAGGAAAGTTACAGGTATTCTATCACTCTTACCTATTTTGTGTAATTCATGAGAATACATAAAGAAACCTACCACTCATAATGGAAATAGAGAATCATGATCCATATAATTGAATTTAATTAAAAACTGGGCAGTAATGTATACAAATAAACCTCTAATTTTGACTTTCCCTGATCTCTAAGTTGGTCACTGCACTTCTTTACCATCTTCAGAATGTGTATTTTTCTCATGATATTAATAAGGTTAGCTGACTTTCAAAAGAGAAGTTTTAATAACAAAACTTATTCAAATAATTACAATTGTGTATAATCTGTATTAGTAATTTTGTTATCCAGGTCAAGTATGTCCCACACTTGGTTTTGGCAGTTTGGGAATAGGAGGTTTACACACCAAATGAGTTTGGGGGATTGGTTGCTCTTACTTTCTGGTGGCTTTTCATTCTTATCCATGATGGAAAGACCAATGATACACAAAAAGGCACTACAGTGATGGACCATTCTCTGTTCAGTTGCCGCAGAATTTTTTAGAAATAACTTTTTACTATAAGCTACTTACACAGAAATTCTCAGCTATTGTAGAAATTGACCCTTACACTTTGGATCATTTTATATCACATTTTTCATCATTACTGATGTGCCATCTGCTACCACTCCCTAACAAAACCATTACAGTGTGCTTTAAACAAACTCAGCTCCTTCAAGCTGAGAATGACAGCCAGTCAGTGTATAGTACATTTCATGATAAGACAAGAAAAGTTGGTCAAAGACACACAGATTCTACTTTTTACAAAATGAGGTTTATAATGAGGTTGTAATCCTCAAGCAGAGCTGTGCAGGATCTCAGTCTGTGAGTCTTTATCCTAAAAGTCGCACTGAGAATTTCAAAACAAATTTGAAAAGTCTGCAAAATTAAAGGTCTATAAACTGACACGCAATGGATAGTGCTTAGCATACCTCAAATGTATGTCAGCAATAAGGACTGCCACTCAAGAAAGAAATTTTGCTGGACGTTGCAGGTTGTCATCTTTAAGGCTGCAGTTCTGATGCAGACAGCTCATCTATTATGCTCCACAAGCCTTCAGTTTGGGGATATCTTAGTACAGAACTATCCAATTAATTGCTTAAAGCTGTAGTAATGTTATGCATGACAAGCAGGAAAATTGCTCTGATTAGGCAAAAGTGCAGAGTCAGACCTCAGAACAATGCGTTTGTATTTCCTTGTGAATACACAGGATAGAAAAACCAAGACAGCTCTTCCCTTTGAGTAGATGTGAAATATGTGCTTGATGCTTTCATTAAAAATCAAGTAAATGGCATTTTTTATCATCACTGTCACAGAGGGCCACCAGATCACTTTTTCTGAAAGAGAAACATCTGTCTTTGAATGGCATGCTTGGAACAACATCTCTTATTCTTTCCGTTGGAACACAAACAAAAATTCTCTCTGCTGGAAATACATGAACAGAAGCAAGCATACTTCACCTAGGATCACTGCAAATGTAATGCCATTTCTATCTCTCCTAGCACTGAGAATGCTTTCCCTTTTCCTAGGAATCCCTCTGGATATGTTGGTAACGAAGACACAGCATTGTGCACTCTGACCACTTCAGGAGAACACAAATTCCAGTCCAGCTGAAAAAAGGACATTAAAAATGAAATAAGTGAATAATTAAATATGATAGACAGAGAAAAATGAAATTAAATCAGCAAAGTGTCCTACATTAAGATAAAAACTCAGAGGAAGCTTGGACATTTTGGCTTGGAAGCCAAAAATAACGGCCACAAATAAGATGACTCGTGCTCTGGTTTCACAAGTGGCAGGTGTACGTCCCAGCAGGTCAACCTGGAACTAAAAGAAAAGATAAAATAAGAAATTATTAACAGTATATAAGAGAAATATCATAACTGATGAACATTAAAAAGCATCAGGAAAAAACAACATGCAAGTAATGAAATGCAGCTCCCTGCATTTTGGAAATCCTGTTTGGTGAAGACCATTGACCTCAGCCATTAAGGCCATGAACATGTAAAGGAAATTACCTAAATAAGCTGAAAAGTCTTAGTTAAAGCAGTAACATCCAGGATTATCGTAATCATTTTTCACAGTCCTAGTAAACCAATCATTTAGTTTTGTTATATAGTTTTATATTTTACAGTTTGAAAGATG
>VYZX01014979.1:23024-45605 GCA_013401335.1 Brachypteracias leptosomus
TGAGATCTCCTCAGCAATCTCATATTGATGGCAACAGCTGTTATATCTGGACCTTGAGAAAAATTACTGCTGAGGATCCCAAAACTAAGCTTTGCCCAAAACACCAGATTTTCTCAAATTTGCCTTTAAATAAAAAAATAAATTTAAATGTATATTTTTATGCCTAGCCCGTGTGTAGAGCAGTTATGCAGGAAGGAGTACACAGAACAAATCTCAGAGGTAAAAGCTTCAGTATGGAACCAGTGTCAAAGTAGGTCAATTTTTAGGACTAACATCCTTGACAGTGTCCCTTTAATATGTTGATCTGTTTCTGTAAAGCACATTAAGAAAAGTTTAGCGTGAAAGAGGCTACAAATGTGTTTGATATGATATGGCAATAAGTGTACATTTTGAGCATACTAAAGCTGCCAACGTACATTTTAAACTGCTTTTCTTTACTAGCAAAGGGCCTAGTTCAATGAAAAAAAAAATCCAGATTTCTGTACACTAAAAGCTGCAAAAAATCTGGGTTTTCTATGACATCTGTAACCCACCATATATATTTTCAAGGTGGAATATGCATTTTTCTTTGAGATATAATGAATATTATTTGTCTATTCGGACCCCTGAGAAACCTCAAGTTGAGATCAGGGCTGGATATTGTCTATATAGACCTGGGCAAAATCCCTTACCTTGAGGATTAAAAAGTCCTCGGTACTTTGTTTTCAAGAATACTGCTGAATCACCTCATCTACTGGATTGTATTACTACTGATTTGCTTCTGATGTCCATTATACACATGTTAATCTATCTATTTGATGAAAGTTTGATACTGCAAGAGATATTCTGTCTGCATCATATTTACAGGTATTGCTAAGGAAAGCACACTTGCCAAAGAAGGTTTTTTTCAGTGAGATGTTACTAGTTTTTTTCTGTTTTCTGCTTCAATTAAAACAGACATTAATTCAGTGGTTAATGCACACAGAAGGTGTCTAAATAGCACAAATAGTTCAGGATGTGGTTCTCTGTAAACAGGGTAAAGTTTAAAAGAAAGTCTCCAATTTTATAAAGAATCTTTCTTATATAAACTTCAGTGAAGAAATTCCAAGCTTCCTTAATTTTTGTAATGTCTTGCACAATCTCTTTCTAAAGCATTATCTATTATCAATTACTACTCTTCTGAAGCACTTATTGATGCTTTACGTCCGGCTTCTTCATTGTTCCCACTGTTGCACACTATTAAAATAAGCTGGAAGTACCTACAGTAGTTTTGTTTCATTGCTTTCCTTTTAAACAAGTTATCCTGTAGTTTTCACCACTTTTGTGTCATCTGCAGTATAGGATATAGTAATCACAGGCCCTGTTTTAATCTCTTTTATTACACTAACTGATGCAATTGGAAATGCAGACAGGTTTTCAAGCACACAAGCCTTTCTTCAGGTCTGAAATGGAAACAGCCAAACTTTAAGCACATGAGTTATACACATATACAAACCTATTAACTGAACACAATGAAATAAATTTCTTTGGATAGCACTGTTCAAACCATTTCTGAGAACATTTCTGGAGTTTTTTTCCAAAATATTTTTAGAAGTGTAAACATTTAAGGGAAAACATTTAAAAATATGGCAAAGAAATCTATTATTAGCAGATGCTTTAAAAACAAAAATCCTATCACATAAGAACTACTAAGACTTAGTAAAATGAAGACTGACATTCTACAAAATATCAAAGAATGAAAAGACATAAAATATACATTAACATAACAAAATATCTTTTCAAGAAATATATGCACAACTGTTAATTAATAGCAAATGAGGATCAAATAATTTTCTCCTGCAGTGCCACAACTAACAGAGTGTAAAACATGGCCCATTGTGCAACATAAATAAAAAACCAATCAGATCAACAGTAGGTACTTGATATCTCCAGGTGAACAACTCCCAAGACCAAACTTAACCAAAATATCCTTGTACCAGCTTTGATTTATGGCACTGTTGTGCTTCCTTTGAAATAGGGGTGGAGGGGGAGATGTTTAACAGCTTCTTAGTTTTACAGTACAGCTTCATCTCCTTGTATTCACTCTCAGCATAACTGGATAGAAAGTAGATAAAAATATTTTAGCTGTCAACATTCAGTATTTAAGTTATATTTTTTCCTCTAAAATTATAATGATTAGAAATGTATCCCTGCACTTTCTTTATTCTTCCCAGAAATACACCTCCTACATTTGACACAACTTCTATGTTGCTGCCATGATAGAATGTGAAAAAATCATTTTTTGCACTAGCTTACAAATCAAACTACACACTGAGCAATCCACACATTCCTTCTGAAAGTCTTGTTATCTGCAGAAACAGTGATGACAGGGCTAGTTGACACAAATTCTCATTTTACAATGTCTCTCTTTCTTCTCTTTAGGATTCTATTCTGGAAAAGTAAGAATCACCTAGACTTTTTTTCTTTACAAACTTTTTCTCTTTTTTTCTGTATTTATTTGTTTTAGCTGGCATTCCTTCTATTTCATTTCTCTAGTGTGTATATAAAGAAACTTCCAGTTTAGAATGATCAAATTAGGAATGTAATTTCTTACAAAGACTTATTTCTCTAGAATTTCTTCAGCAACATCTTAATTAGCAGCCAGGGCAAAGAACTGGTAAGGCAAGATACATGTGCTGCAGGGCATCTCAAAACAGCTGCCCGATTGCCTGATATTTCTTTCATATCAGATCCCAGTGCACAAAAACATTATCAGAACAGAACTCTGCACTGCTCTGATTTAATGCAGGGCAGCAGAAAAACAAGTGCCTCATCCCTGCAACAAAAATCCTTATGCACTGAACATCTTTGATGAGGAACATTCATAAGTAACAAGTCTTTAGATTTTTAATTTAATTTTTTTTTAAGTTTTGCCTACATGCATCTCTCTGGCTGGCTTTTCTACAGAACAAAAAGCTCTGAATCATAATTAAGAAGTGGTGCTCTCAGATACTGCCATCATGTAAGAGTCAGTCCTGAAGCTGAGCATGCAGTGAAAGAAACTGCAAGGCTACAGCAACAGTCAGCTCTATACATCTCTTCCCTACAGCTTTGTTAATGTGCAGGCAAGCCAAAATCATAAATCAGCTCTACCTACCTGGAGAGCCTAGCTTTGCAAATGGCTGTGTCCAAGTGGCAGGGTGCAGGCACAACAGACTCAGAGGAGAAGAAACAATTTGAATGAAGCTACATCCCAACAACACCCCTGCCAAAGCAAAAACTTAGTTACTGTTCCTAAAACATGATAGGCAGCCTTGGATGGAGAGGGGAAGAGGAAGCCATGGCCAAGTGTTGTTTAATTAATAATGCCAATGAGATATCAGAAGCACCTCTACTTTCCTTTTCTTTGCTAGAAGTTACACACTGGCAGAGCTGTAGTTTCGTGTAGATGTTAATAAATAAGGTACAGAGAGGAACTAGGGAGGCCCCTCAGTCCAGTATCAGGGCAGCCTTGTTCTAGGGACCACACACCTCATCCTCTTACACAGGAAATTCTGTGCTCACAATTTGAAGATAGGAAGGTCAGATGCAGCACAAGATCTGAATGCAGCAGGTCTTGTTGGATAAACCTGTGCGCTGAAATCATGTGAAATGGTGTAAAACCAGCTTTGTACATTTGGCAGCCAGGAGCCACAGGTGAGAGGCACTAAGTGCTTCTAGCCAAACATAACCAATTAAACGGCAATCATCAGAACTTTTAAAGAACTTTTTTTCTGTTTCTAGGAACCAGCTTTTAAATATTGTTAAATATTGCTAACTTCATCATGCATTTAGTACAAAGATAACCCATTCATATAATTTACAATAAACAGGGAATAAGCTTCTTACAAACCAGATGGAAGAGACTATGTACACATTTGCTATCTGCTACCCCAATCCTATACAAGATATGAGAAATAAATGTGTTTCTTGTATAATATTGCACCTTCTCAGCAAAAAGCGTATCACTGAGCCTGGGCAGACAAGAAAACACTCCCTCCTTCAGGGCACCACACTGCAGATTTTCAAGCATAGAAGAAATAGTATAATGTGAAAAGCAAGTTCCTAAGAGGTAGAGCTATCTCAGAGCCCCATACTGAATATTTGTGCACACAGAAGTACAAATAGGAAAAAAGGAAGAACAGGGTGGTCATGAAATAGCCTTCAATATATATATAAAAAAAATTACAGTGAATGACAGCAGCAGCAAAGGAGTGGGATATTCAAGACTAAGGTACTGAAAGAAATCCTTCCCATTCATAGCCAAATTTGTATGAAGACAAAGTATTT
This sequence comes from Brachypteracias leptosomus, assembly GCA_013401335.1. NCBI lineage: Eukaryota > Metazoa > Chordata > Aves > Coraciiformes > Brachypteraciidae > Brachypteracias > Brachypteracias leptosomus. The sequence goes on from VYZX01014979.1 coordinate 27,312, forward strand.
AGGATTAGAGAAGTTAAAAGATCAAAAGGCTGAAATTATGTTTGCTTAACTGAGTTTATGAAAGGGTGTATTAAGAGGTGAGCTGCACAAACAAATTAAGTTTATGTAGTTTTGACATATGCAATAAAGGGTAATGAAAACCACAACTACCACTGGGAAAAAACAACAGGTAACCAGCTCCTGCAAGGGAGTGGTTCAGGAGATGAGAAAATGATAAAGATCTCTTGATAAAAAGATATTGGGAAGAGCAAAGCCCTAATGTGTTGTATCTTCTGATACTTCACATTTCAGCCTTGTCACGGTTTACTGTAATCAAAACGCAGGTAACAACATGACACAGAAATGGAAATTAAGCCTGAGGTTATTTTCACTTGAGACACAGGAGTTGCCACGTAAATTGCTGAGAACTATTTGGCCTCCAGAACTTATCTGGTCTCTTTCCACTCCAGGAGCTAACAAGACAAATATAATAACTCAGGCTTCTGCCAGGTGTTTGGAAGTACCTGCTGGAGTCAAGGCTGAAAATACTTGGTAACTTCTTGTTTTCACATTGCTGTAACTACTTGCACTCGTCTCCCACCCCATCCTGGCATTACTCTCTCTCTGTCTCCAGGTAATAAACACTTCACTTGTCTGAAAAAAATAAAATAAATATGTTTTCTAAGATAAAACCGCTTCAGTCCTTCTCCCCAACTACTGGTCAAGAGTCTTGCTGAAGAGATCTCAGTGTGTGCTAAATTCTACTCTTAACCCCACCATTTCATGCACTATGGGTTTATGAATACCACTGCACTGCCCTGTGATCGTGCAAAACATTACTGATAAAAGCACACAGATTTCCAGCTGCAGATTGAGTCAGTTGTGTTGGCGATTCCTAGCATTTTTAGTGATCTCAGAATAGATCAACCTACCTGTTAAGTGATCTTTTTGAATGGCTTTACAGCAAACTCTTCCAGTTTATTGTTGCACACATATTTGCATGTTCATTTAGCTGCTCTGAGATCCAAAATGCTAATTATGAGTTCCATTCTTTGATTCTGTCATTTCTAAACTTATAGCTGGCTAGCTCCCAGACAAAACCATGTTCAAAATTAATTTTAGTGTGCATAATATTATATATACCATTCAGTTAAAATAATACAAGACCTTTGACAAAAGGAGGACTGAATGTATTGAAAAATATATAACAAATAATGCTGACACTAATACAGCTAATTAGGTACAAAACATTTTTAAATATCTTCATAGCTTTAAATGCATGTGCTGCAATTTTCTTCCATTTTGAATATTCTGTAGCTACAATCAAGGCTTAACAAAGTTAGCATTGAACAAAAAATTATGTATATCCTTATAACATTTTTATAGATTGACAGTAATTTAAGGACTTGTAATTAGCTACGTTTATGGCCTTGCTTTAATTTTTGCTTTTTAATATGATCAATACAATCTCGATCTGAGGTGTAAGATCTAAACTAAGACTTTGGAAAAGCTGCTGGTGGTAAGTATAGAAAAGGATTAAAACAAAGATTTCCCTTGTTCTTTTCACCAAAATTTAATTTTGGAAACGGTTTGGGATTTTATCTGGTCAATATACATTCACCAGATGTTAATTCCTCTATTTAGAATCATAGAATCATTTGGGATAGAAGAGATCTTTAACATCACTAAGTCCAATCTCTAACCCAGCAATGCTGAGTCCACTGCTAAACCAGGACCCTAAGCACCACATCTACATATCTTTTAAATACCTCCAGAGATGGGGACTCCACTTTCCTGGGCAGTCTGTTTCAGGGTTTGACAACACTTTGGGGGAAGAAATTTTTCCTAATATCCAACCTAAACCTCTCCTGGTGCAACTTGAGGCTATTTTCTCCTGTCCTATTGCTTGTTACTTGGGAGAATAGACAAACTACCACCTCGCTCTAACCTCCTTTCAGATAGTTGTAGAGAGTGGTAAGGTGTCTCCTGAGCCTCTTTTTCTCCACGTTAAACAATCCTCAGCCAGTCCTCATAAGACTTGTTCTCTAGACCCTTCACCAGCTTCATTGCCCTCCTCCAGACACTCTCCAGCACCTCAATGTTCTTCTTGTAATGAAGGGCCCAAAACTGAACTCACTGCTCAAAGTGCAGCCTCAACAGTGTTGACTACAGGAGGACAATCACTTCCCCAGTCTTGTTGGCCACCCCATTTCTGAGACAGGCCAGAATGCTGTTGGTCTTCATGGCCACCTGGACACACTGTTGGCTCATATTCAGCTGGCTGCCAACCAACACCCCCAGGTCCCTTTCTGCCGGGCAGCTCTCCAGCCACTCTTCCCCAAGCCTGTAGCGTTGCATGGGGTTGTTGTGGCCCAAGTGCAGGACCCAGCACTTGACCTTGTTGAAACTCATCCCAATGCTCTTGGCCCATGAATCCAGTCTGTCTAGATCTCTCTGTAGAGCCTCCCTATCCTCAAGCAGGTGAACGCTTCCACCCAGCTTGATGTCCTCAGCAAACTTACTGAGGGTGCACTCAGTCCCCTTGTCAAAAGTATCTTTCAAAAGACACTTTTTCAATTTGTGTCACACCAAAACAAAAGCAGTTCAGTTTTGTCTTGTCTGGTGTTTTTTGAACTTTCACTTCAAGGAAATGTTGCAGGTGATTTCACCTGGCACCTCTGCCTAAATCAAGATTCTCCATCCCAAAAAACCCATACATTCTCAATGTGAATTCTGCTAATAGGAGCCACAAAAGGCCCAGCTTGGTCTGGTAGAAATTAGAAGCACAAGGCAGAAACAAAAACTAAACAAAAAGTATGGATATAAAGCTATCACATAATATGTATGAGGGACAGCAGTTGTAACGTCCTAATTTTTATGGTATTTTGAGTAGTTTAACAGCGTACAACCTCTTCTCCTTTACTGCTGCTGAACACAATGACATATAAACGGCAGGAACTATGGTTGGGACCTGTTTATGCTGCCTTTAAATTTTTCATTCATCTTCCTGTTTCTACATTGGGTATGTAATAAAAATTTCTACAATCATTCCAAGAGTTCAACATAACGAAGTTTCAGTATTGCTACAGAAAACATTTTTATAAGCAGAGATCATGGAGATGTCTGCAACACTACAGTCTGTGTTATCATACAGCCATTAATTATTAAAAATGCCCCGAACACTGTTGCCTTACTTAGAGCTCCTGGATATTTCATTAATATTTTCAGTGGAAATAAGAGCAATTATCTTTATTACTTTACTATCAGCATTTGTGACTAATATTTTCCAATAAAAGTTGCATCCTTTAAGTTTGGCTAAAGGAGGCTAGAGACTGGGGAAAAAGGGAGATAAAATATCTATTTACTACATTCACTCCATAAGACAAGATAGAAAATTTCTAATAGGAAAATCAGCACTTGATGTGAAAATAAAAGAGAAACAAAAAAGTAAAACCTGGGAATCAGAAAAATTGTTTTTTTCTGCTTCAAATATGATACTAGAATTAGCTGCCAGCAGTATGAAATATCTTGTGTTTTAAGATCTCTGTTTCACATTTCACGTTGTACAGTATTATGAGATTTTAACTTTCCCCTTGGAAATTACTCTTTAAAAATAGAAATAAAACTAAAAATAATTTTGTACCACAATAGCTTCTGAGGTTTAAAATTAATCCTGAAATTGCAGCAGAAGATGGAAGTAGGCATGGAACATCTATTAATTGTTGATGATATATTTTTACTGCTCAGAGAAACTGTAATAAATCACTCCAGGAGTTCTAGAGGAAAGTTGCAGGATTTTTTTCCTCTGGTTTTGTTTGGCTCTTAAACAATTAGTTTGATTATTTTTATCCTTATCAGTTTTCCTATAATTAGAGGCTATATGAGGGAGGTCATTAAGCAGTAAATGATTTTTTCATCAGCCATATGGTCACCTCAGAGCTTTAGGAATCTAGTTTAGGCCCCATCTGTGCCAGTAAGAGTTTACTGGCAATGTCAAGAACTCCACACTGTACACAAGTGGACATGTAGCAGAGGAAACCTAAATCTGAGGTGACGTGGTGCCACAGACAGTTTGTGTATAGATCCAATCTCAGATGCTCAAATTCTGCCCTGGGTCATACACGTAAAGTCTGACAAAGTATGGAAAAAAAAACGAAATTCATAACTTGGTTGATTTAAAGTAAGGATGGAAATTCTAATTCATATTTAAATTTACACCAAAGTAAAATGTTCAGCAGTAAAAACTTGCCTTTTGAATAGCTATGGTTCCATGTCTTTGTATAAAGAAGTTCATTATAAAGCAATATCTGCTGAAAAGAAGAATTGACTCTGTAAATCTTTATGGTGGCAAAGCTGAATTCAGGACTCATCAATTTGCATCATCTTGAGACTCCATCACAAAAACTCTGTTTTAAAATCGGGGCCCAGCTATGAAAAACTGTATTGCAGGTAGGCTTCTAAATAAAGTCAAAAGGTTGGTGATTACCTGAAATCACTAAACTAAAAATTCACTCTGAAAGGCAGGATTTCTATCTAAATCTGTCATTCAAGGAAGTGGTTAGGTGTAATCTTTGGAAATAAAGCTCGTTAACACCTTAGTTCTGTCTGATCAGGTTTGCAAATAAGGATGTGGATTTTATATAAACTGATTCCTTTTGGAAAGTCCTCCACTTGTTCATGCTCCTCATCACAAGCTAGAAGAGAAATTGCTTTTATGCTGCTCATTATTATCCTCACTGATTCTGGGCTAGGCTGAAAATTAGAAGTAAAACATAAGAATTAAGGTTTTGCCCTGCTGGGGTCAATAGGAAAATAGGCTTCGGTTTATTGAAAGTAATTTACAGATATGCAAAAAGATCTCTCTTATAAACAAACAAACAACAACTGAAACACTAGGAAATGTTGGGGTTTTTTTTGAATTTTGGAAATTCAGGAAAGAATTGGTCAAATTACAAGTTAAGAATTTTATATAAAAATCACCTTCTCCTTTTAGATAGCGTTCTTAAGTTTAAATGAAAGAACCATTACACTCATTGAGTAATATTCCATAATGAAAAGTGTCAGGCAAGACAGTACAGGTAAGATTTTTTTAAAAGTGGCTGCAATTTCCAAGTCTACATTTTAGAGCACTGAATATGAGAAAAAGACCTTTTTTTTAAGACAGCACATGCTCTCAATTTCCATACAAAGTTTATCTAATGCATGACCAAATTTAGGGAGTAGAGTCACTATATTTATGTCACTAGTATAGTCACTAGTACTATAACAATGGCATTAACAATAGCAATACCAATGCTATAGTCACTACTAGTAGTACAAAGTTACTAATATTCATGTACTATAAAACAGACTTGAATGTTTTCCACTTCCCTGTAGGACATACCTTGGTCAAAATAAATTGTCACCCTCCCAAAACTAACGGGGTTTATGTGATATAAATTAGTACAAAATTTAGCAATATCATAGTATAGATTTAGTGACAACTAGCTGCTTACAGGATCAAAATATAAAGAAGTGACATCCTGTCTTTTCAGTCATAATGGCTCAGTTGCAACCTATGGCCCTAGCTGGAGCAGGGGGACAGTGCTTTAGGCCAAGCCCCCTTCCCTAATCCCTTTTAAGACTTTCTATAGCAATGGAGCACAACTAGAATCACTGCTGTCCCCATAGCACAAGGGCTGTATGTGCCTTGCAAAAGGATTAAGAGTGGGCAGCCCCAGTGCTTATGTTTATATACAACAGTTTTCTACTATCCTACAACCACATGCAAGTGGAAAATATGCTGCAATTCTATACTTACAGAATAGAACTCTTGAGACTTCATACACAGAGTATGCATTTAAAGATTATTTCAGGAAGATTATGATGGTCTCCTGCAACATGAAGCCATAAGGTTTTGAATTTTAGATGTGGCTGATCACAGATAGACTTCTACATGATCTATTTATCATCACATATCACACTTAAGAAAAAAAAAAAGTCAGAAGTAGGCTTCTATCTCCTTTTCAAATTTTTAAAACCAAAAATATATTAATGCCATGTATATGCAGACAGCTGAAACATCAACAGAGCAGAAACAGTAAACAAAGAAAAAGCAGAATATCTACAAATAAGTTTGGACCAGCTCTAGGGCTGCTACAACCTAAATGTGCTATCAAGACGGGTAGGGGAGCCCTGCTTCAAAAAGCAAACAAACAAAAAACGACAACCCAAACTGGCTACTAGTGAAACTCATGGTGCTTTTTAGATGAAGGTTCAGAAGTTCTCCACTGAACTGGGCTGATCTGGGAGCTGACTTCATTGCTCATGTATAGAAACCATTGCCCTGGTGAAAGGCTCTTATTATGTATTGTTAATTCAGGTAGCCAGACACATTCAGGAAAACAGTAATAAAGCTACACCTCAAGTTGGGAAGAGCAACTTGCAAAACTTGCATCTGTTTCTATTCATGAAAGAAGGAATATACCCAGAGAGGAAGAAATCCTTTGTCTCCTTTGGGAATTACGAGAAGGACATAATCAGAATTTCGGACGTCAGAAGAACCCTAGAAGGTGTGTTTTAACGATGCAACTTACCACAGTCTGTTGCTTGTCCTTTCCCAACCATTTTGTGATTGCATCATATATGTTTCTAACCTAAGCCATAGGAGCCCAAGAAATTATTGTGATTCCATGACCACAAACTACCTCACATATTCTGTTCAGAACTTTCATGTTACAGAGTAGTATCAACTGTTTACATTGAGAATAAATATGTGCAAGAGAACTTGTACAACCTGAATGTTTCTCTCAGGCATGAGACAGTGGACTACACTCCCTCACTAGGCAACCAAAGATTTATCTCAGGTACCTTTGACCCTTTCCTGAAACAAATCACACTCTGTCTTCTGATCACAGAAGGAACTTAATAAACTGAAATTTGAAAAAGGACTTTAAAGTGTGTTAAGTAAGTCCCACCCATGCACAGTACAGTTTTCTTACCCAAATTCTGGGCCCTGTTCATTTTCCCAAAGCTGTTGCACATTAGATTTGGTATCCTGAGCATAATGCTCCAGGACTTCTATGTCAAACACTTTGAGAAGAGAAGAAAGAGGAACAGAAGTATTTCCTTCATTCACACCATATAAAGACAAGTGGAGATGATCTTATCATTTTAACAAGTGAAAACAAACCTCAAGAACACTAGAGCAACTAAAAAAGACAATCTTTCCCTTTGATACAGCAATATGCTCTAGGCCAGTTTTTGAGGGCAAGTTGAAACTTTTGAGACTGTTCTCACTGGTGAAAAGTTTTTCAAGATCTCGGGCTCCATTGAGCTAGGTGATGGACAGTGCTCTTTACTTCAGATCTCAGAAGAGGAACACAGAACCTAGCCTGAAATGAGATGCAGTTGTGTTATATTTGTGCTTTGCCAGCTTTCATCAAATACAATAAAAATAAAACCTTTTTTTTTGTAACATTTTTGGATGCTACAGTTATTACCTCTCATTTTAGTCCTTTTTCATGTTGAAGAGTATGTGCACTGTAAATTTATTTAGTATGTAAGTACACTGCAAATTTACTATTTACTAATTTAAATTTACTATTCAATTACAACTAAAAAGAAATCAAAAAGGAAGACATCAAACTTAAGGCAAAAGACATTTCAATGAGCTTTTAGCAATTAATCATGAATTTATATTCATCCTGAGACCTCATCTGGAGCAGTGTGTCCAACTCTGGAGTCCTCAGCACAAGAAAGACATGGACCTGTTGAAGTAGGTCCAGAGGAGGGCCACAAAAATGATCAGAGGTTTGGAACATGTCTCCTATGAGGAAAGACTGAGAAAGTTTAAGTTGTTCAGCCTGGAGAAGAGAAGGCTTCAGGGAGATGTTATTGTCACTTTTCAGTACTTAATGGGTGCCTGTAAGAAAGATGGGGCCTGTTGTAATAAGACAAGGGGTGATAGTTTTAAACTAAAAGATTGGAGATTTAGAATAAATATAAGGAAGAAATTTTTTACAATGAGAGTGGTGAAACACTAGCACAGATTGCTGAGAGAGGTGATAGAAGTCCCATCCCTGGAAACATTCCAGGTCAGGTTGGAAGGGACTCTGAACAACCTGATCTAGTTCAAGATGTCCCTGCTGACTGCAGACGGGTTGGACTGGAAGACCTTTAAAGGTCCCTTCCAAACCAAAGCATTCTATGATTCTTTACATCTATGATCCTTGGATTGAGAGGAGGAAGACAGGTAGATGGAATTATGTCACCCATGGATCCCACAGCAATTGTCACACAGTTTTCCTTTTCTCTTTATTTGCCTAGAAAAGTTACACTAGAAAGATAAAAAAATATTTCTAGTAAGCAAACCATAATATTTACCCTCTTTTAATGAGCATCAAAACTGCATAATGAAAGCAATCACATACAAATATATTCAGGAGCAATGGAATGCTACTAAATGCTGCATTTCACAGCACTAGGTGTTAACAAATACAGCATTTCAATAAGGGTGTCTTTTTGTAACAGAAAGATTACCAAGAACTTCTAAGCCTTATATCCACAACACTGAGATCTGAGGAGAAAATAAACTAGTCTAATCTTGATTCCTATTGCTTTAATGTATCACTTTCTACTAATTGAATTAACAACAGTAAGTTTATCTTCTCAGCTTTGTTTCCATTTTAAGTGATAAGGCCAACTCCCCCATAGCTTTGAAAAATTCATTACCTAACAGCCTCAGACATCCAGAAAGTCTTGCACAACTCACCAGAACTCCAACACTAAAGAGCTTTAAAAACCTGGGCCTTCATGAGTGAGATATTCCTGAGCAAGGCTAAGATATGACAAGCCTGGAAATTATATGTAAAGTCAGATCTTCAAGCAATGATCACCCATGTAAAAGTTGGATAGTTGAGTGTTTGGCATGCATACCTCTTTATTCACATAAATCAAGGAAGAAATATAATTTTATAAACAAAGAAGCTGGTTATCATACCACTTTCAAAGGGATTTCTGGAAAAGCTGTCCCCCTCTTCTTTGACACTTCACTCAAACTTTGACATTTCATTATGAATTCTTACCAAACATAGGTGTGCATTTCTACTGGGAAAGCAGAGTACCCATCCAGGATGCATGCCAAAACAAATGCATAAGAAACCACACCTGATGAAGCACAAGCTTTTTGCACATCACTGTAGGTTTTATTTCATCACTGATGCTCCACCTAAGTCAACTTTGTCTGGGTTACTATGAGGCAGGGGGGAGGGGAGAGAAAAATAAGCTATCTGTCATGGCTACAGGGCTAGCCGCATCCTTCTTCCCTTCCTTGTTTCTCTGAATACATCTTGACCTCTCCAAGGATATAACTCTTCAATCTATCCACTCTGTGTGGACCACTGCACAGCATGTGCTTGTCTCCCTCCTCTGTCTGTGCTCTGAGCTGGCTGGACACAAACAGGTCAGATCCAGAAGCTGGAGAGCCATTAGCAGAGCACTGAGCCTCAGTTGGTAAGCCCCACTGAGAGACTAACGGCTGCTGGCCCATGTCCACACAGGCAGACACTTCAGCTCCGCCTCAGTCTACAATATCCTGTGCATCAGCTGCTCTTGCACAGCCTGCTAAGTTGATATTGGCACCTATGAAATTTCTGTTCTTAACTCCACGATCAGCAGTAAATACATCAAATAAACCACCTTATTATTTAACAATACTCTTGACACACAAATAAAATTTATATAAAAGCTTTGAAAGCAAGAACTTGCATTCAACTACTGTAATTCAAATCTTTCTATTCTTCCAGTGGCCAGTAGAGCAAGCTACTCTGGATGCCTCAGACTTGTTTTTTTCCACAAAACTTCTTCATCATAAATTACTGCAGCCCCACTGGTCATCTGATCCCAAAGTCTATGATCTACTCTCAGAAATAAGTCTCTGCCTGGGCTAGAGCAGAGCTAGCTGTTCAGTCAGCTCTTCAGTGCTGTTGAACAGTAGCCCAGCTCGAACAACTGTTTCCCTCAGAGCGAAACAGTTGTTCCCTCAGTCGGCGTCTTCACTAATGCCAACAGAAGGTAAAGATTAAAATACCTTCCTGAGCTTTCAGCAGATGATCTGACTGATAGGAGATATGACCATCCTACCTTCACTTTCATTTTGCTCTTCCTGACAAACTTTCCTGTTGAAAGGAAACTACCGTTTGTACACACTGACTGAATCACACAGAGCAGCTGCTCTGTTGCAGCTCTGTCCCAGCACCACTTGGAACTAAAAGCTAGGACTGCCTTATTTCTCAGCAGCAGTTATTTCTTTCCCCATCCCTTACACAACTTGGTTTTTGCTAAGTTGATACCTAAAACACGGCTCTGAGAGTCCACCTGTGAATAGCATGCTTGATGTTAGCAATAGAAATGAATTTTCATAAGATAATTTTCCTGCTGTATATTATAACTAACTTCATATGTACATGATCAATTATGTTCAAATATTTCAGTGAGGTGTTTTAGAAAAACAAGAAAGTCAGAACAAGCTCACCAAGGTAATGCTGTAAGCACTTCAGCCAAACATAAAAGAGACCATCCCACATCTTAAATTAACACTCAAGTTCCATATCCATCAAATTTCACCAGATGCTGTTTCACGGAGATTTTACTTTGGTGGGGGGGCCGGGGGGGAAATGCCTACAACTTGCCAAGTCTTCTAATGGTCTAAAAAGACGAAAGAAAAAGGTGAGATCTATTAAAAAACACCAGAAAAGATATGCTAGTGCATTATCGCCTATGATCAGCCCACTGTGCATTGCTGATCCAGCTCAATGTTTGAAGCCAACACCAATGTGCTTTGCCCGCTACCGAGGCCCTGGACAGGACGACTCAGTAGGGGTGGGGTTATCACAGAATAATCACACCCTTGGGTATTGGGTACGTAACCACATCTCAAATCTTGTAACACCCCAGAGGTGTGATTATCTGCTGTCATGCTTTAATTCTTAATTAAAACAAGAGCTGCAGCTCAGATAAGATCTGTGAGAGGATTATGGTCATTCTTGGTTAGACAAGGGGGAACGTGTATCTTTGGAATTAAAATTCAGGTGCTTGGGTGAACTCTGCAATGCTGAGCTGTGCTTGAATCCAGCTCGTCTTAGTTTTCCCTTTGATATGATTTAACCAGGAGGCAGCACACACAAAAAGCTGCAATCCCCTGGAACCAAACACTGAATAACCCAATAAACTGCACAGAGCTGCCATCATTCAAACATTTTTGCACTTTAATCACTTCTCAGCATTTTGACTTAAATAAAACTGAATTTTAAGTGTGCTTCTAATGATGCTAAAAAATGATTCTTGTTACTAAACATTAGTACCAGTCACAGTAGCCATAAAAACACTGGAGGAATGTCTTGACGAAACATGTACTAAACTACTCAACTTGCAAATATAAAGATGGATATATAGCCTGAGGAAAAATGAACATAAAGCACTTTTGAGATTTTTTTTTTTTTAAACTTATTTTTATTTTTAACAAATATTAACTCAACTTAAAGTCTTTCTTAAAGGTTACATTTGCATTTACAAAGAACTTCCAAGCAATTTAACTACAATGAATTTTAACAAGGCGGCTTCCTGTCCTCATTGCTTACCTATTTCTAAGTTTTATGAGATTCTTCTGGCAGAGTTTTGTAGCCCTTAAGATGAAAGCTTGGATGCATGCATACTTTAAAAGTGGAGGAGGAGGAAAAAGAAGAATAAAAAGAAGAAAGGAAAATAATCAATTTGGTATCAAATTTATTCCAAAGCCGAAAAGTGCATTTTTTTCTGATTGTGAAAGAAGACATGCAGGGAGGTCAAAGGTCAGGCAAAGAGGAGACAGTATTGTGTAGGAACTGTCACGCATCACCACCTATTTTGACATGCACAGGGCCGTTTGTTGTCTGTCGAACATGCAAATTAAGTGCCTGCTGTCATAGCTAGCCGATATCTGAAAGTGGAAAATGAGACCACCTGTAACCAGTGAATGGAGTGATGGACAAGCATTCAGAGCTCGTCATTTCCAACGCCATTCACACCACCTCCGAATTGCATATGACATGTAAAAATCTTTTCTTAATATTCACAACCGGGAAGTTTGGGGAATTATGGAGGCTTCAACTGCTGCATCTAATGGGTTCTCCAAGCAGACAGCTGTGACTGTGAGCTGGCTTGATAATTAGGTGTCCAGGAAGATTTTATGCTATGAATCAGTTAAAAGGGAGAAAAGAAAAAGAAAATAATGGCAAGCAAAACTCGCTGGAATGGAAATCATATTAACCCTTGCATGTCTTCCTTGGCACTTGGCTTTTACAATTCCTGTGAAGCAAGATTTGCAGAAATCAGACACATAATAATTTGTCTTCTGTCTCTGAGCAGCACTGTCTTCCTACTCAGAAAATTGCACTCCAACCCTGTTTGATGCTTTGTTTTCCTGAAGAGAACTTAGAAGCATTAAGTCTAAATATGCCAATCCTTATTCTGTTTGAAAGCAAAGGCAAGGCTTTATTTGAATTTCTAGTTAATATGGAGCATAGGATTTTAAGGAACAGATTCATTGTACTGAAGTCGTGTCCTGTCATGTGCCTGTACATATGAAAATCAAATACTTTAGCTAGCTCTTCTGTAATCCTCTGCATGTTATCCCCACTTTTGCATGCCTATCTGTCTTTGTGCATGGGATGCCATAAAAACTGCAGGTAGTATAATGCCAAGAAAAAATGTGATCATCCTAATTTTTACTTCTGCTTGATAAATAAAGCTGCTCTAAAACACTTAGGATAGGAGAGTTTAGATGTGCCCAGCTGCACAATAAGCTCACAAAACCTGTTATTTTATTCAGGGCTTAATTAATGCCAGTATTCATTCTCAAATAAAAAATTAAGCTCTTCAGTTTGAAACTTCTGTGCTGTGTCCTGAAAGCCGTTCTGGCTGGCTTTCCTTTCAAACATAAAGAAGACATGCGTATGTATGGCAGAGAGTCAGCATTCAGGAATGTTTTTCAACCCACTGAGGCTGAATCAGAATTCAGCCATGGAATATTATCCACCAATACTTCCAAGCATAACTTGAGAGTTTGGGGAGCCCATCTGAAGTCTTGCTTCACAAGCAAACAAAGATTTCAGCTCCAAACTCCAGAGGAGTGAAGCCAGACACTCCGAAATAGAAGCAGGAGAGTTACTAGTACAATAAATGAGTTTCTCTTAATCATGCAATAAAAAACCTCCATTTAAATTGGTTTTATTTTTTAAAAAGCATTATACATTTTTATTTACATTGTGCCAAGCTGAAAAACGTGGTAGCTTTTCCATTGTTGCCCACAACCTGCATTCACTTCTGTTCTGATTTAGGTCTCCAGTGATTCTCTATTCCCTCCTGTGGCAGGGAGAGTTTAGAGAAGCTGAAACAGGACTTACTGACTCCTCTGACTGGGGCTGGGAGAGGAAATTTGAAAAAGAAAGAATGAAAAGAACTAGTGAATAGATACCTAAGGGAAAAAGGGCAGAAGAGATGCCGGAGAAGAGAAAGATTCCACCTGCACACGTTCAAAAGCCATCCCTCTCCCATTTTCCCTTGAATAACATGGCTACACTGTCTCTTCCTCTATGCTTTTGTCCCACTTATTTTAGACCTGCAAGTTTTCTTGGAAGCACTACTTCTCTTAACTTTCCATGTGCTCTGTGGAGAAAATAAGAGATCAAAAAAAGTATCTCAAGGAGTCCCATTTCCCATAAGCCAACAAACCCCATTTGATGGTTTCCAACTCTAAGACTGCTGGGAAACAAAGCAGGAGAGCCTGACCCAGACACTGCTCAGCCAGTGCTACGCTGCCGGGCACAGCTGGGGAGCGTGCAAAGACATACGCAGACACAGCCCTCAAATACTATCACTCTGCTTCCTCCTTTCTCCCAAACACATTAGTTTGCTGCTGGGCAGACAGAAGTGGAAAAGACAAAAACCCTGGCAAGCTTTCTGTTTCATGCCTTCACACCCGCTCCAGATAATAAGCTTGTTTCTCTGTGCCTGAAATCAAGATCTACACAAGACTTGAAGACAGGCAGCATCAGAGTGGCATCTTACTAACCATATTCTAATTTACACACAATAGAAAATCTAAACCACTAACAGTTAAAATCATCCAGTATCCACTTCCACAGAACAAAGTGCTTGGCAACAAAGTCAGATTAAAGATTTCTTCTTCAAAACACTTTTCAATTACTATCCACACGCAACACACTCACATGCCCCAGCAGTGCCTTTGCTACTGCCAGACTGTCAGTGTGACCAGGGTTGAAAATATCTCTTGTCTTTGAGCATATTCCAGCCTTTTATCTTTTTAAACTACCTATAAAATGGGAGAAGAATAAGTGTAAGCCTCACTGACTGGCTTCTGATATGTCCCTGTGCCAGCTCACTGCCTGCAACATCTGTGCTGCCACAAGCAGGAAGGCAGCACACTGCCATGAGAAAACAAAACCTGCAGCTTCAAGTAGGACATCAACTGGCATTGCTGCTGAAGGACTATGTAGCACGGATCTACAACCATGCTAGGTGGGACTCCAAGAACCTGGGCTCCACTTCTCAGTGTGGCCCTAGGCAGTCAGTTCACCTCCAGAAGCATGTTATGTCTGCTCTTAAGGGATACCAGACAGTTATTAATAACAACCGTTCTCTTTGTATGTATTCTATTTTGTTGCTATTACACAAATTAAAGCAAGCTTTTTTTTCTATGAGCTATTAAAATACTACTCTACAACCTTCAACATCTGGCAATGTACTTCTCAACATGGCTTGCTCAAAGTTTCAAATAAGAGCTAATAGTATTCAGATGTCAGAAATAAGCCATCAAGTAACAGAAGGTTGTTGTCTTCATTACACAGAAAGTTAGAGAGAGGTCAAGGTCTATCAGAAAGCTCTTTTAAGGGTGAGAGAGGAGAAGTGGCCATCACATACCTTCAGGTCAAGCCAAGGAGGGACTTGAGCATCACAGTTGAGCAACATCACTGTAAGACTACCAAGTTTCATTCAGGCCAGACTTTTTAGTCAACCAACACATTACCTGAATTTCAATTTCACTGGAATTATCCAAACAGGGCACAAGCTGGCACTAAATGCTTTCACAGCAAAGGTCTAAGTAGCAGGAACAGGAGGAAGGGTTTTTTTAAAGAGAATTCTGTCTGTTAACATCTTGCAATACCAGGAACCTAAACCAACCACATTTGGAATGTCTGCCTGCAGTACTTCAGGCTACATGTTACCAGCCTCTCCTTGCAGTAAGCAAGATGCCAAGCAGAGCACTTGGTTTGCCTGTCAACCTGGCTAACAACAGCAGAGTATTTGTGGAAGAAAGATCTCATGAATCCAATTATGTAAGTCCTTCTACTCAGCGTGGCAAGTCACACTCCTTGGAGCAGACCCAGGAAAACATGGGGTAAAGTGATATTTTGCCAGTCTTGTCTGACTTAGACATATCCAGGTCAATGTAAGCCACCAAATACTCATTACTGCTGAAAATTCATCTACTACTTGCATTCCTTCAATAAGTATTTTGTCACCTAATCTGAGGCAGATACATCTTGTGGAGGTTTTATTTGGTTTTTTTAATTGATTGCACGTACCTAAGTAGGACCCTCATCCTGTTGGTAGGAATACAATCCAAGGACCCAGAAGTTCTCCTTATTCTGGGGAGACTTACAATATCGGTTGGGCAAACAAATAAGGCCCTTCATTTTCGCCTGATATTTTTACAGAAATATGCTTATTCTGCCAAAATAATCTGTCACTGAGAAGCAGTGTGACTGAAAAAGTAGATGAAAACCTGAACTTTATTGAACAGCTTCAACCTTAAAAAAGCAAGTCAATGGTTCTTTCTATATGAATAGAATCTACCCAAATATAAGACCTGCTTACCATTCAAATACATGTCCATTTAATCCTAACACTAAGTCACACTAAGTGTGACTTAAAAGTGGTGTGGACACACTGAATTTTCCCTTCTCACAAGGCAGATTTTCACCTTAATTAATATAAGTTCTCAAGAGATTTCTAGCAAAATTTCCAGGTTACATTTCCTATAGATTATATTATCATTAATATGTATTTAATCACTACCTGTATTATGAAAAATTACCTGTACAGGAAAAATACTTATCTAGCTTCGGTACACATGATAACTAAAATAATAAGTTAGGCTTAATATTTAAAAGCAGCACCAGAAAATGTTATCCCTGTATTAATATGCACACAGTACTTCTTTTTCTGATTATATTCTTCACTTTCCAAGTTAATACACTGAAGCTTTCTACCAAAAGAATTTCCAACAATAGATTGTGCCAGTAATAAGGAAAAAGTACAAACATGCTTTTATACTCATTTTTTAGATAAACTTAATTCTCCATATCATTTTTTAATTGATGGTTTTGTAAGTATTTTTCCATGTGACTCTATCTAGCTATTTTAGAAACACTCTCTTGCCACACTATGGATTTCTGAATTATATACAAAAGCAAGTGAGAAGAAAACAGAGCAGGACTATAAAACGCACTACCATAGGAAGCAAACAGCAACAAACTAAACAGCAAACAAGAAAAAAAGGGAGGACTGCGCATTGTGATGAAGTCCTCAAACTGGAGTTTTATGATGGCAGCTTAAAGTTTCTTACATGCCCTTGTGTTGAAGCGCTGAATGAGCCAGGGACAGCTGCACCAATTCTACACAATTAGTCAAGGTCAGACAGTGGAAAGGGAGGACACTCACTATTTGTCAAGGGAACAATGGCAGGAGGCTCAGCCTTTCTCTGCCAGGAATGACTGTTCGCTACATGCATTCAATCAGTGGTGAAATTATGCCTGGCCCTTTCTTTGTATAGTAGAGAGGGGCAACCTTTCCAGACAAACGAAGTGTAAGAACTAACAAGGCAGAGCAACAGCACAAAAACAAGCTTGTTTTAAGTACTGAAAGCATATGTTCTTGACACAAATTAATGTTTTGACACTTGCAGAGATGAAGGTAATAATTTCTAAAAGCTTCAAGTAAAAACACTAAATGGAGTTAAAACTGTTCCTTCATTATTGGTGTTGGGAGATTTAAAAAAAACAATCCTGCCAAGTTACTGTCAATTACTCTGAGGGTGTTTGGTGTTTTGTGTGTTGTTGTTTGTTGTTTTGTTTTTAACATTTATTTTTCATAAACCTAGAAACATATTCAGAGAGAAAAGAGTTAAATTTTGGGCAAAGGCACTTCCCTCAACATAGGTAGGCAACCAGAGATGGAAAACAAGAAAAGCAATAGAAAGGATCTGTCATTAGCACAAGGGGGGAGAACTAAAACATTTTTAAGAATGAGATTTTATTTCAGCACTTAATTATGTGTATTTGGAGCTGTGTTTTGAGTTTCTTTATGACCCAGCACAAATACAAAAAAAAAGGAAAAAGTAGTTATAAGTGATGGATATGAAATAGTAATTTTAATGTGGTACTGCACTGGAATAAATGGGTTTAATTGTGTAAATTCTGTCAGTTGTATGAACCAGTGTGGGATTGCAGAATGTGTTTAAACTATTATGTGGAGACTATATTGAGACTGTTTTTTAGAATGCACACTACAAATATTAAAAATTATTCATATTCCCTGCAAACAGTATTTAAGCAAGCTTATGGCAGTTCTGAATGATAACACACTTTCAAGGGTTCTATCATATTTGCATTCATCAAAGGCAAATAATTTTTAGATACTTAAGATGGGAATTCTTAAAATTAAGAAGTTTGAAAGCATTACTTTAAGTACCTGTAATTAAAAACATCAAAGGGCAAATGTTCTTTTTCTGGACAGCACCTGAAAACTAGATCGCATTAGCTTTGGAAGAAAGGAATTTCTCCTTAAGGTAGTTTTTGCAGCTACTAAGGCCACACAAACCACACCTGTGCTTGTACACTACCATAAAAAAGGGAAGGATGGAAATCCATAAACCATTGTATCAACTCATTTCTCCCTGGTAAGAGGAATAAGACCAGCTCCAACCATACCTACTTCTTTCTCAGTTGCTATCCTGCAGACACATCAGGATGTTTGAAAACATTTTTTTAAAATGCTCACCATCTGTTTGGTGCATTTTTCCTCCAAAAACCTTTCCCCTTGTGACCTGAAGCTGCATCAGCCCTGCAGTTAAGGAACCATCTGCCCTATCAGAAAAACTGATTCTGGAAATATTCAATAAGAGGAGGAAATGGGAGAGATTTTACCTTGATGTAATTTCACACCCAAAATATCCTACATTCATGATAAATCTCTAATGAATTATATCTGAAAAAC
>VYZX01014980.1:0-24222 GCA_013401335.1 Brachypteracias leptosomus
ACAACATCCACAGCCTTTTCCTTCTTCACTAATGGAGTCAACTTGTCATAGGAGGAGATCAGGTTAGCCAAGCAGGACTGACTGGGGCTGATCACCTGGCTGTCCCACACTGACAGGCCTGTAGTACCCCAGATCCTACTTCTGGCCCTTCTTGTAGATGCACGTGACATTTGTTAACCTCCAGTCAACTGATTATTTAATCTGCTCTTGATTCTAGTTGGGCAGTCTATAACATCATATCTGCCTCGTTGGCCATACCCCTGATTCTTAGCCATAGACACTCAACCCTATCATCACTATCATTATGCTCAAGACAGTCAAAGCATTCTCTAACGTACAGGGTCACCCCACTACCTCTCCTTGTTGGCCTATCCCTTCTGATGAGTTTATAGCCATTCAATGCAGCACTATCCAGGTGTGCAAATCATCCCATCATGTTTCCGTGATGGCAACTGTATCACAGTTTTCCTGCTCTACAATGGCTTCCAAATCCTCCTGTTTGTTGCCCTTGCTGCATGCATTGGTGTAGATGCACTTCAGTTGGGCTATTGATCCTGTCGCCATTGTGCTCTAATGTCTCTGTATGTGTTTGTATGTGTGTCTGTATCTTTCAGCACTATCTGGAATCATAGCAGTTTGAACCATTGTTAGAGTTTCAGATAAACTCCTTTGGTTGCACTGCAAGGAAATATGCAACAGAGTTGATTAGCTGTAGGCATGAAATCTCCCTGCCCTCCTCTGACCAAGTCTGGAAGAGAGACAATGGATGACACACAAGTCAGCTCTGGAAGTGCTGCACTCATAATGCAGCATGTCACAGGATACTGGCTTTGATCTCGGCTGCTCTGAGTCTGCCAAGGTGTGAGCCATTCTGCCCCCAGTGCAGTGTGTCAGCAGCCTCAGGAGTTGGTTGATGTCAGCAGGTAAGGATGCCAACTGCTGCTGACGACCCAGCTCACCCACCAAACATGCATCCAGAACTCTCACATTGTGTCAACTTGTTCACATGAATCCCCACCTTGCACAAATTTTGCAATTAGGTATCTAAAATGGATAGAGAACACTTCTGTCTTGTTTTCTCTTTTTACTTTTAATAGTATGTACTATAAGCACATTTGTGAATACAGGATATAGGCCACATTTCCTAGGGATGTTTATCATACCTTGCCCTTGGCTTCTTCAAGTGATTTTAACCTACTTTAAGATGCTGAAGCACTGATTACATACTTGCAGTGTGATTGCTTTAGGTCCTAGCATCCTTTTGAAGTGATATGAAAAAAAAAGAGAAGTACCTCATCTGCTTGCTGAATAGTTATTTTACTATAAAAGCTGAAACAAAGACTTTCTTTCTAGCTCAGATTCTGCTGTCCAGTGAAAACATCAGTTTGCTGTATTAACAACATTTTACAGCTGAAATCCCCCCACATTGTTGTAGGAAGCAGACCAAGGAAATCATGCTGGGTCCAGGAGAAGTATCGAGAATACCATTTGAAAAGATCACAGAAGCTTTAACGAGGATGCTCCAATACTTGATGCTTACTCTTTTTGAAGTGCTCTTTCATTTAATGAATAGGATATTATCTGTGTCTAAGTACTGAAACAGCAGAATGCATGTGCCTGAGCCTCTAATGCTTTCAGTCATTGTGATTTAAGGGGTTACGTGGATCCTTGAGAGCTCTCAGGCCAGAGGCAATCTCTGTTCCAATTTATATTTCCTTGCATCTAATGGTGATGTTATGTACACTACAGGAAATGTCAACAAAATAATTTAGTGTCTAACATACCCAGTCTGTTTTTCCATGTTCTTGCAGGACATGTCATACCTTAAATGTGCTAATTTTTATTTAGTACATCTTGCAAAATTTCAGTATTCCTTCCAGATTATGTCTTAGGCAAGTGATAGATAAGTAAGTAAATACAATTTACTTTGGTAAAGAAAGAAAGGAAAATAGTGCTGTGATTTATAAATAAAACTAGTCTTAATCTGAGTTTTTGCGTGACAAAAGATAAAAAAATATGAATAAGATTGTTTTCAGAATTTGCAAACAGGACTAATCTGGCCACATATCCTGGATAATTCTCCATCTTTGAGACCTATATGGAAATTTCTGTCAAGGAAGTAAATTAACAGTAGCCTCCACAGGAGTAAAAGACAACAGAAAAACAACCAACCATGCCCTTCTCAAACATTGCTGTAACCAGGAGTCATGTGTATGTGTCCATATGATCTGCAAAGTTAGGATAACAGAGTTCTTCAGGACTGCAGATAAAAACTGTGATAGCACTTTGGGATCTGCAGTTGTTATCTTTAAATCTAGGGAAGCTTATAGACACTTATGGTGTCTCTGATATGACTCAGCTATTGCATGAACAAGTATTCTGAATTCTGTTTATTATTTGTTGTATAAAAACCAATTGTGTATAATGTAACTGTTGGTGTGAGATAGACTTAGGAAAAGAGTGAATGCAAGGGGAGGTTAAATCCTTCTTTTCTTACATACAGACAAGAAAAGTCTGGAGAGGTTTGTGTTTGAATCATAGCCCAAATGTCAGGTGTGGGAGGTAGGTTCCACAGAACATTCTCTTTGTATTAAGAGTGTATTAAGTAGAGATTTGCAGCTCATACCAAAAAGGAGTTATGACTTCATGATGGGATACAGAAATGTGTTAGAGGTACTGTAGAGGTGGATATTGCTTTCGGTACTTGAGCTGAGTTTGTGTGAAGATCTATTTTCTTGTAAATAGCTGTGCTATACTGGGATGCTGGTTGTATCTTGCATAGCTTGTTTTTCCAAAATAGGTTTTTAGTATCTCTCTGTCTTAATAAGTTTTTTCCAGTAAATAATTGTGTATATGTGTGTATTTTCAAGTTCATCTTCACAACAGAAAAGTTTCTTCCTTTGCTGCTTTCCAAACCAACTTGGGTGCTGATGTTTCAGGTAATTAGAGTCAACTACCAATCCATGCTTCATTTTTGTTTTATAAACTCTGATTATTTCAGAAAACTACTTTAAGTATGGCTTCTAAATGTAATAGTTTTTTCTGTAACAAAATGCCTGTTAAACTGCAGAGAGGTATCAAAATCAAGAAGCATGGAATATAAATGCAGTCGTTGAGGCTGGAAGACAACTCTGGAGATCATCTGCTACAATCCTCCTGCACAAAGCACAAGGAAAGGGTCAAGTGAGGCAGGTTGCCCAGGCCACGTTCATTTGAGTTTTGTGTATCTGTCTCCAAGGTTGGAGACTCCACATCCTCCCTGGACAACCTATGCCAGTGTTTGATCACCCTTAGCATAAAAAAAGGGGCTTTCTTATATTTATGTGGAATTTTCTGTATTTCAGATTGTTCTCATTGCTTCTTGTTCTGAAACTGGGCACTGTTGAGACGGATTTCATTTTATCATCCTTACACTCTCCTGTCAAGTTTTTTTACAAATGTACGAGATTCTCCTGAGCTTTCTCTTATCCTTGCTAAACAAGACCCAGCTCCATCACCCTCACCTTCTGTGAAAGATGCTGCAGTCTTCTCAACACTTTTGTGGTTCTACACCAGACTCCCTCCAGTATTTCCATGTCTCCTTTGTACTGGGGAGCCCAGAACTGAACCCAATACTACAGATGTATCACAGTACTTTTGAGAAGAGAGGAGGCATCACTTGCTTGACCTGGTTACAAAGCTTTTTTCCTAGTGCAACCCAGGAAGCTGTTGCCCTTCTCTGACATAAGGGTATGTTGCTGGCATGTTCAACTTGCTCACTAGGATCCCAGGATGCTCCTCTGCAAAGCCGCTTTCCAGCTGGCCAGCCTCCAGTGTACACTGTTGCCTGCGGTTATTTTTGCTGAGGGGCAAGATTTTGAATTTCCCTTTGTTGAACCTCATGAGGTTTCTGTAGTCCCTTTTCTCCATCTTGTAAAGTCCCTTTGGATGGCAGCATACATCTGGTACATTAACTACTCCTGCCAGTTTTGTATCACCTGCAAACTTACTGAGAGTGCACTCAGTTCCATCATTAAGTTTAAACAGTGTTGGTCTCGGGTACCTGTGGTACATGACTGACAGCTGGCCTTTGTAACACTGATCACAGCCCTTTAGGCCTGGAAGTTCTGCCAGTTTTCAATTTACCTCACTGTTGACTTATGTAGTGTATATTTTGTCAATTTGTCTAGGTGGGTGTGATGGGAGGCAGTGTGGAAAGTCCTCCTGAAGTTAAATTAAAGCAACTTCTGTCATGCATCAGGCCACTTATCTCATTCTAGAAGGCTATCAGGTTACTCAGGAATGATTTCCCCTTCATAAATCCATGCTGACTACTCCCCATAACCTTCTTGTCCTTTGTATGTTTGGATTGTTTTGTCCATCACCTTCCCAGGAGTAAAGGTGAGGCTGATCAACATGTAGTTTCCCAGATCGCCCTTCTTCCTCTTGTAGATAGGAGTGACTTTAGCTTTCTTTCAGTCCTTAGGAACACTCTTAACCCCCCCCTAATTGTTGTGATCTTTCAAACATGATTGAGAGTGTCTCACCATGGCATTGACCAGTTCCCTCATCACCTACTGTGCATCCTGTCAGGATCTATGGACTTGTGTTTGTCCAGGTTGTTGAAATGTTCCTTAGCTTGATCCTCCTCCACAAAGGGTAGGTCTTCTTGCTCTGAATTTTCCCACTGGTCTCCTCACAACCTGTGGTCTGCCAAGTAGGCATAAGGTAGTAAAAGTGCTTAGCTACTTTGAGACCAGCCAGAGGAAAATTATGGATGGGGTACTTTACTGTCCATGGTATGAGGACTACCTGCATATCTCACCATGAAATAAGGACATCTTGTGTGTTGCTTTTCCATAGTTAATGACAATGTGGTTGTCATGGCTGTGTGTGGATGTGCACCCAGCATATAATGAGGAATGCTAGTATTTTGATTACATCTTTGCTTGTGCAGTTTGGTACAGATGTTAAGGAATGTGACTGTCCTTCCTGCCATCATAAAGGGTAAGATTTGCACTAGGAAAAAGGATGCTTCCTCTTGATGAGGAGGCAATAAGAGGAGTCTGGTCAACACGTTGTTTCCAGTACTAGAGTTTGGTTTCTTTTTAGGTCCTCCACTATGAGTGAAATGCAACACTACTGCGTTTGTCTCTGATGTAAAAAATTAATTTTTATATTGCTGTTTTTTGTAAGTGGACAAAAAGTACTTTCAAAAACAACAGGGAAAAATCTTGGAATTATGCTTAGAAGATTTATATATTAGGAAGAAGTTATTTTCTGCAATCTGATTTTTGAGCAAAATTGTTCCCAGCAGCATCCCTTTCGTATGACTTCCATGTTGACTGATTGTGGAGCAAATCAGTGTTTTCACCACAGGTGAGAAATCTGGCACAGAGCTGGCCACCCAGAGATTACAAGGACTTTGCATCAACAAAAGGACCACCCAAATACCAACATTCCACTGTGCTCTAATCAGCAGTAAGAAACTTCAGTGGCATGCACTCAGAAATACATGCTAAGGACACCAATCCTTCAGGAGAAGAGGGAGGGCTTGTAGTTTGTAGACGAAATCTGGTAAAAATACATGACCATTGACTAGCATATGGAACATGAGGCATTTTAATACTGTGAATTCAGTATTAAAACATGTATTTTTACATGCACATGTGAATAAATAAATGAAATGGAAGCCAGGACAATGCACAGATGTGGTACACTGGAGCGCTGTCAGATCATGTGCTTCTGAAGGCACTGTGAGGAGCTGACAAAATAAGTAAGTTCTTTGCAGAATAGTCTTATACTGCAAAGCAGAGTCTGCTGCTATGGTAGCTCAAGCACAGACTGAAAGGGGATGCTTCCTATCTGAAGTGCTTCTGTTCAGGTCTCATAGTTATGTGTTTTAGAAGTTTCTACTTTTAGTTAGTCTGATCTGGGTTCTCATCCCATTCAGGTTAGAAGACTGAGACTTTGAAATGATAAAGCCAGAAGCGAGGTTTTGGTCTTTAAATATTTCCCATCTGAAAGCCTTGTGGTGTTAGGGGTAGGAACTCCTCTGCCCAAGTGTTACTGGGTTTCCACAGAGTGTTTATGTAAAAACTGTGTGGTATTTTTGTAGTTTTGATCACGGCTGGTCCATGCTCTAAGTGCTTTGAAAATAAAGAAGTTAATTTTCACAGATTTACAAAGATTTACTTTATTTTTCCCTGAATTAGTGACTTGTCTGCATTAAGAGTATTCCTAAGATAGTTTTTCCTGTGAAACTTGCTGAGTTGTCCTGTCTTAGGGCATCATAGCTGTCTTTAGGACTCCTTTTTCTTCTAGGATGTTTGCTGGTAGCAGTTAGCACAGAACATGGAACAGACTCAGAACTATGTTCACAATGTCAAACTGCTTTTAAAATAGTCCAATTATTCACTGTTGTCCTTGAAATATGTGTCACAGAGTCTGTCCCTTTCAACCCTTAGCAGTTACTAGTGAGTGTCTCTAGCCTGTAGCACTCGCTGTAGCTGCAGACTATCTGGACTACACAGGAATGTGCTCCCAGAGCTCTCAGCCTCTGGATTTCTCTCCTATTTGCTATCAAATACAGTTACATTTGTTTATGCCCTGTCAAACTTGTAGGCATGAACAGAAATGTTTGTGGTTTTGTTGGAATTCGTCTTTCCTCTAAGTCAAAATGAGGACTTCAGTGCCTCTGAAAACTTATGTAACATAGGTAGAAAATAGACATAGCTTTACATAGCTTTTTTATATAGCTTTATATAGCTTTTTTTTTCCTGGTTTATGCCAGGATCTGTCCTTAGTTGTCATGGAGTCAGCCAGTGAACTGTTTTGGCTCCAGCACTGACTTGAACAGAAGAATCAAAACCTTTGTTTCCACATTGATGGAAAGCAATTCATTACTTTGTTTATTAATACCGCACAGATGCTGTGCACTGTGTGAGAACAACTATGAAAATCAGGCAAATTACCTTTTGATATCTGATGGAAATTAAGATTATGGGCTGCAGCCCTGCATCTACCCAGCCATGTGTAAGTACAGAATACAAGAGAACTACTTGGAAGTGTTTAGTTCGCAGAGCCTGATTTTTTCCAGTATCATCCTCCTTTCAGGCATAAAATTAGGCATTAGTTAATAAATAGTGAGAGTGGCACCGAATCTGTGTTTCTTTAGCAATGGGAGGCCATTACTTTATAAATCTCTCTCTCTTCTCTCTTTTTTTTTTTTTATCACTTGAATTTTATTTCCATATTCTCAATTTCCCCTTTCTCATACTTTAAGTTTTCTGTATCCTGATTTTCTTTCACAGATTTTAACTGGCACTGCTATAATTTAGGCACCTTGTGGTATTCCAACAGATGCTATTTTGGAGATATCCAGACTTATCTTTTCAGAGCTGGAGTTTAACCTCTCAAGATCATAATTTTACTTCTTGTATTTGAATTACAGGAAGTGTTTGAAGACTCCAATTGAATTATGACCCTATTGTCCAAAGCAGCCTGTGTTCTTATCCTAAGGGACAGATCAAAAAGGAAGAGGTTGATTTTGTTCATTTACTTTCTTTGTTTAAGGTAGTATGATACATAGGGGCAGCCAGGAAAGATATTTGAGAACACTGAATTATTAGAAAGGAAATAACAAGTTCCATTTTCTTTCATGTGTTTTATATTTTGATTAAATTTCTATCTTTTGTAGGCTTGTGGATAATTATGTTGTCATGAGATTGTTGACACAGACCATTCATATCTGTATTGCAATAAGCAAGTACAAATTCATGAATATTTTGGCTTCTGCATGTGCTGAGATTCTTACTAATTCCATTACTTGAAATCATTTGTCCCGAAGGTGTTTCCTTAGGCACTAAAAACTGTATCAAAATATCTCTTAAGGGTTATTCAGTAGCATGCAGTGATGTCAAATGGAGAAGTACAGCTCCTGTATCTTTTTTACAGAATTTGTTTGTTTGTTTATTTTGGGTTTTAAATGATTTTGATAGGTCATTAGACAATGCTTGACCTTATCTTTCTGAGGTCTGCAAATACATCTCAGAAGGATGGTACATAGCATATACCATGATAGATAGTGTGAAGGAAGCAGTCTTTCTACTCAGCTTTGTGCCATGCGTTAGCTATTTTTTTTTGCTCTTAGATAGTAAAAGAAATAGAATCTAAAAGTCATCATACAGTCGTCTTGCCAATCTGTATAGCTGTTTCTGGTAAAATTTTATAGTACACTTCTCTCAGTCAACATACTGGATAACTCTGATAACTGATGCTATTTTTAATAATCCTAAAATTTACCTCTGAGTGTTTTCCTTAAGTAAAACTTTTCATTCAGTGCATTACTTTTGATGTTTTGCCAGACGAAATACAGAATCACAGAATCACAGTGTGGTTGAAGTTAGAAGGGATCTCAAGAGGCCATCTGACTCAACCCCTCCTGCTCTGGCTGGGAGACCTAGAGCATGCTGCCCAAGACCTTGTCCAGGTGGCTTATAAGATCTCCAAGGCTGGAGACTCCACCACCACTCCGGGCAACCTGTTCCCACCCTCATAACATAAAAGTATTTCCTGATGTTCAGAAGAAACCTCCCATGTTTCAGTTTATGTCCCCTGTCTCTGGTCCTGTCACTGAACACCACTGAAAGAGTCTGGCTACATTTTCTTAACACCGTTCCCTCAGGTGTGTGTACAATATGATGAGATTCCCACCCCCATTTCTTCTTTTCTCCAGCCTGAACAGTCCCTGTTCTCTCAGCCTTTCCTCATAGGAGAGATGCTTCAGTCCCTCATCATCTTAGTGACCACTTGCTGATCTCTCTTCAGTAGCTCCATCTCTCTCCTGCACTGGAGAGTCCAGAACTGAGCACAGTACTCCAAGTGTGGCCTCAACAGTGCTGAGGAGGGGAAGGATCACCTCCCTCGGCTTGCTGGCAACACCCCTCCTCATGCAGCCCAGGATACCATTTGCTTTCCTTGCCACAAGGGCAGAGTGCCGGCCTATGTTCAACTTGATGTCCACCAGGATCCCCAGTTACAAATAGTGTTATTTTGTTTAGGCTCCTATCAGATATACAGGTGTGTGGAAAGGAATAATTCACATATAAATTTGCTATGGTATCTTAGTCCATCTTGTTTGTAAGCATATGTAGCAGCCCCATTGATGGGCTGCGGCACTGGATGGTTGGCATTATCGTACTTGAAATCACCTGGTCTTCCACTGGAGACTTCTGGCCCCTTGACAATGAGCTGAGAATTTACCACTGCAGCAAAGAAAGTGGCTATGGAGATGCTGAAAACTCCTACTCCCTGTTCTGACTAGAGACGAGCCTCAGTTCTGTGAAAGCTTAGTTTCAAACCCAAATCTGATTCAAATGCCTGTCTTTCAGCTCTAGGTGTGTCATATGACTGAATACCAAAACAAAGTGTATCATGGCTTTCTGGTCAACCCCTGAAATCTACATACCACCTTTTCTATATACTTTGCATATCCTACAGGAGAAGCAGTGGATTCCTTATGGCAGTTCTACACTAATGTGAAGTAAAGTGGGAGCATTTTCCATTTCTCTGACTCTAAAAGCAGATACTTTGGCTCCTAAAGGGGTACTTTGGAGATGAGGGCTCTACATGTCCTCTAAAAAGCCTGCAGATTGTTCCATGTTGTATTTCTCATTTCCGGCAGAACAAAATAATCTTTTCAAAATTTGTAATTCTAGCTCTACAGAGCAATGTCATAACAGAAATCAATATTTTTGCATATCAAAGGTCCATTGCTTCTTTAGGACTGCATCATGGTTCTTCTTGGCACCCATAAGTGATAGGGGGTTTTGAAATATTGTCCTATTATGCAAGAAATGGTAAATATTTCTTTCACATTTGATCCAAATAAAAGACAACTGTGTGAAGTTTCTTGGAGCTTTGAAAAGCCGAACCTAGAATATGAGGAGAGTCACACATGTATGACAACCCATTTCTGTTGCCTATGCAAGGATTTAACCTCCAAATCACATTTATAACCAAAAATAAAAGAGAGGACACTGGAATATTTTTTAAACTTGCATATATTTTTTATAAACAGATCCACAGTCTTAAAATTTTAAAATTCTACCAGCTGAGTAACACTCTGTTCCTATGAAGAGTTATAACCCACATTCATGCCTACAGGACATCTGAAGTTTTCTATGTCCAGGACTGGATTCATATACTAAGTCTTTAAATATATATGTACATAGATACATAAGTCTATAAAAATATATATATATGTTCACACATGCATACACCTATGTTTGCTGTATTGTCATTTATACTTCTTAGTCTCAACTACAGCTAAGGCTTTAAAGACAGCAAGCTATAGAGCTTGTAGAGGACACGTTACACCTACATCCATGTTCTGTTTACCACAGATGCACTACAGGAGGCACAAGAGTATGTTCCTTCCTACACGTCCTGAGAAAACTTCCATTTGCTAAAGCATCTCTAAACAAGCTCCCAAATTCATGAACTCTTATTAGAACTTCCTCCACTTGATACTCTTTCCACTTCTATTTGGGAGCTGGGCTTCTTATTGGTGTTGGGGTTTTTTTGCAGTAAGTATGCTGAGTGGATCATAGTGCTACTTATAAAAGAAGCCTGGCTGGGTACCGGCTTTTATCTTTGATCTCAGCTGAAGACTTTCCAAGTGTGGCTCAGCAGATAGCTGACTGCCCCTTCTGCTAGCTTTAAATTTTAAAAGTGTCTTATCTCCCACAATGATTTCTTTGTCTTTCCTTTTAAACAGAGTTTCTTTACTGGCTTCTTGAAAGAAGAAAATCTTGGATTGAACTGGAAAATGAGGGCATCTTTTCCTTGGAGCAGTGTACATTTTCACCTTTGTGTGATGCTTCTCCATCGGGTTCAGCAAACCACTTTGTAATGAAAACATCTAATGCACAATGTGGAGCCTGATGTTTTCCTGCAGCAGCAAGCTCCTTTTTTGGGTGTTTAGGTATAAACATCTCAAGTACACATAAAGATCACAAAGTGCAGCACAGGACTATTTGGACGTAGTGTCTTGTTCCTGAAAGTATATAATGTAAAACCTTGTTCCTGTTCATCTGCGTTAGCATGGCACTGTGCCCAAGCTAATGGGTCTTGCAGCTTGAGGAAAAAACTATGCTACAGCAGCTATCCTGTTTGGTTTCTGAAACCAGTGTGGTTTTCACTCACTCTGTCATCTATGCTTTGCTCCACAGTGTAAGGCAGACATGACTTACACAATTCTCTTGGTTTTTGAGGCTTCTAGATAGAACTGTTCTTCTACTTATTGAGGAAAAATCAGTAATTTGACATCATAGAAGTGCTGAAACCCCATTTTTTTTATTTCTGCCTGTCTTTCATTGTAGTAAGCTTATGATATGTTGCAGTCTTCTTCCACTCCACCTTTGTTGTGCCTTAAACGTTGAAGCTCTCCAGAGCACATCAGGTTCACACTAGATTTCCCAGATGAGGTCTTAGACTCGAATGATGCAAATTTCTGTGTATTTACAAGTTTATTAGGAACCCAAATCCAAATGAGAGCTTTGAATGATGAAACATCATGAGCTAGTCCCCAAAACCCAGAGAATTTTCTTAAGTTCATGATAGGAGAGTTGAAAATGGACTACTAGAATGTTACAATGTGTAGCACCAGTGGTTTCTGATATGTAGGGAGTAAACATACCTAGTATTTTTGTTCTAGCAGCGTGCCTCCCATTAAGAGATTTAATGGTGTATGTCAGATGCTAAGAAGACCAAAGAAATTCTCTAAGACAATATAAGCATCAATATTTCTGCAAGAAAAATGAAAAAGCTCAGGGCAAAGGAGCTCAATGTTGGGCTCAGGTTTGTACTTATGCTTGTGGAACTAAGGAACAGAACAGCTACTGCATGTGACAGTATCAGCTGCATCAAGTGGATTATCTTACTTTCTCTTCAGGAAAATAATTGGTAGAAAATGTATTACTGCAGATACTGCTAAGGTCTTATTAAAGTCAAGAATATTAGAAGATCTGTAATTAAATAAAAGTATTTTTTTAATTTGAAGAACTCCATCTGTCCTGTTGCAATTCTGTGGATTGCAAGTGGCTTCAAATTGCAAATGATTGTGTGTGCCTTTTACTTTGTAGTACCAGTATCTGTCAGTTTTCTTGCCTGTGAGAGCTGAAACTGGAAATCAGATCCAAGTTGGTTTGGAGGCAAGATTTCCTCAAGACACACTTTCCTTACTTGGAAAACTTGCTGCTGCTAAGCAAGCAAATGTACTGCAAACAGCACTGTAGGGTGAGAGTATGAATGTTGTATAATACACTTATTTCTCCCCATTTTGCTTTTTCTTTTCTCCTCCTCCAGCGAGTGTGCTCCCAAGCACGCTTGGAAAGCTGCCAGTCCAGAAATATAACTACTTCTGAAATTCTTCCCAGTAGTATATTTGTGATACCCTTTTCATTGGGTAGCCAAATTAGAAAGGAAGCCCAAAGTAGTTTCTGTGGAGAATGTTGCTGGAGAAGGGAGGGCAAGGTCAGACAGAAGATCCCCAGAGTTGTGAAAGTCCCAGTATAAAAAAGGTAAAGCTATTCATACTTTGTGTGGCTACCCCAGGTAGTATAAACTGCACAAGAGACAGAGACCAATGATAATCATTCTTCTAATACATGTTTACTCTCTCTTTATTATCATCCTTCTGGGCTTTGATGGGCTTTTACATAATGCTTCTCATCTGTTCCATATTATCAGCTACAAGTGAAAGCCATCTACTTAAACACGCATAATTTAAATTACATGAAAATAAAGCAACTAGAAGGTCTGTTGTGTGTTAAGGTTGTTAATGGATGCAGTGCTTAAGGGATGCTGAAAGTTTTGCAATTTGCAGCATTAACATCTACATTCATGCTGGTCTGTTAAGTTGCTCCCAAATGACTACCTCAGTAGAAACCCGCTTTGTCTATATCCATGCCCTGAAGGTGACTCCAGACACACTCTACTAATACTATTGACCAGTAATAGATGAATAGATAATATCCTTCCCCTGGGGCCTTGGCAAAGCATGTCTAATACTTGTTCTGCCCCAGATTGTCTACTTTTGGCCCATCTGTGTGGGGCAGACTGACATGCCACAAACCTACCAGCACCTTGTAGCAAAAGAGTGAGGGCATCTGGGAGCCTACCCTGCCTGTCCTATGGAAGAAGTGCTTGTTTAGAGGTCAGCTGAACTTAGTAGACCCTAGGAAGATGGCCTAGGCCACTGCACTGGAAGTATAAGGATAAAACCCTTCAGGGATTAATGGTGTGGCAATTCAGATTGCTCCCCAGACCACCTCATCAAGAAATAAAACACATGTAAAAGGGATACACATTTTACCTGTCTCAGAAAAAAAAAGGTTCTGCTAGTTTGCAGGACACAAAATTTATTTTCCCATTTGCAGAGGTTATGAGCAAAGAAAAGGATACCTTAGAATCCTGCCATCAGGTGAAAGTCACAATGGATAGGAAAGACTGTCTCCTGTCTTAGTATGCAATCCACAGTTTAGCCTCCAAAGCAATAGTCTGAGAGCCATCTGTCCAGGCAGCTGATTTTCCTGGGTGACACACAGCAACCCCAGTGGACGCAGCAGTGCTTTTAACATCATGAGTCTGTCCTCAGCTTTCATTTATACAGAACTGAAGTCATGTGGGATCTGGCTTCTGAAATGTTTCGATATAGGTCAGGGATGGTCTTCCTTCAGACACAGGCCTGTGCTGAATACAAGGAGCTGTCACCACATACACTCAACACATCCTGATCCAGGAGAGAACATTGCCAAATTATTTTCAGGATAAAGGGGAACTTTTGGCTCCTTCCTACAGACATATTTGTTGTAGCAGTCTCTCTTGACTTCTGTGTGAGCACTTTGGAGACTAGGTTGCGTGCTCTTGCTTTAGCAGCAAATTACATCAGGGAAAGGTTCAGCTGGCCCTGTGCCTGGCATACAGTGGTGACTGAGAAATGGATAGAGAAAGATTCTCTATGTAAGGGCAGTGTCAAATCTCCCTTCCTTCCTCTCTACCTGCTTTCATCCAGAAGATACTGTGCAAACCAGCTCATGGCCCTGAGAAGCCATCTCACATGTGAATGGCCACTTAGCTGCCCAGTCAGTACTGGGTAGTGGACTTTGGATAATGGAGATGGGCAGACATCAGGTAAAACTCAGAGGAGAGTGTGCCATAGATATGAACTTCATGCATTTGACCATCAGGTGGATATGGTGGTCTGAGGCACAAAGAAGTTAAGACCATGACATCCCATGGACCTATTGCCCTTACTTTTGAATACCAAAAGAAGGATTTTGTGACACTACGACAGCAGGGATGTCTCTGAAGAGTGTTTCTGTGTGCTCACAGATGCACTGCCTGGTCCAGTTGTGGAACAGCCCTGCCTGGGATCCATGGGGCAACATGCTGTCTGGTGGCCCTGATGCTCCCTGTCAAATGATGTAGCTTGGTAGAGTTGAACTGCATCTGCCAAAGATTTTCCAGGCTATTTGTCCACACTGCCTAAGGACATGACCTGACAGGTCAGTGTGGTCTATATGGACCTTAATAATTCTCATGGCACCTTGGTTGGGGCACTGTTGCCCCAACACACGTAGTGTGCTCCTGTGCCATGCCAAAGTGAATGAGGATTTGGCCTTGACAGGATCAAATGACTCTGAGAGTGCAGTGGCTGCATAGCATAGAGACAGCCATATAGATCCCAGTGCTAGATAAGGATAATTTTATCTCTGGCAGCTCCATCTAGCCTTTGGAAAACTATCTTGAGCTTACTGTGTGGCATAGAAGAGGGAGCAAGTGCATTTTGGCACTTCTTGCAGTGCAGTTTTCTTAGAGGTTTTTATCCTTGGTAAAAATGTAGCATGACTAGAAATGGGGTAAGATTCTGTCTCTAAATGCAGAAGTGTGTATTAAAAATGCATTTTGGAGGTAGACTGTGTTTATGGCTTAAAATACTAGTAGTTCACCAGAAAACTTCTCACCTTCACCTGTCAGTGAGTGCCCTGTTGCTTCAGAAGCGTGGTTGCGTGGTGTGCCTCTGGCCCCTCACCAAGTGAACAAGGTCATCACCTTGTCTCATGTCACAGTCCCGCAAGTGAACAGTGGTACCACTCAGCTCTCAGCTCTTCACCAGGGAACTGCAGGCAGAGAGAGGATATGGCAACATGTCCGCAATCTTTGTTTTTTCCCCCCAGGCGTAAAACCGTTTCGGGATACATTTGTATCTTGGTAATTGGAAAATAAAATTAGATATCCTGGAGTCCTAATTAAGTGGCTTTTATGTTTGTAAGAGATTTGGGGAATAATAATCTGTGAAGATTTGGGACCCATGTTCTGTTTCTATGTAGTTTCTGTTTCATGTGCAGTTTCTATGGATGTGTGATAAGTAGCTGTAATTGCCTGTAGGAATTTATAGTGTTTGCCCAAATGGAAGAAATTACAAATACTTCCCAGCATTAAGTCTCTGATTTTAGAATTAGAGAGAAAGCTGATGTAAAATACCACATTTGAATAGGAATGCAAGAACAGAAATATCATTCTCTTTGTATAAACTGTGTCTTTTTTGGCAACTTATGCATCAATTGAAGGAAAGTTACAACTTTCCAGCTATTTTAAGACCTGGTTAACCACCACAGAAGTCCTTGGTAATGGCTGAGTACGTACCATGGAATGGAGTATATGCTAATGGTGTTCCGATTAGGCAGCATTCACTGCAATTGCATCTCATTAGGTAAATAATTTCTGAGGGAGATAAACTAATTAAGTGTTTCTCATTACGTATTTCATGATTAAGAGGAGTTTACTATATTTACAGCAGTGCAACTAAAGCTATTCAGAACCACATCAACATTTACAGAACACAGAGAAATTGTTTATGCTTTTGTCTTCTTTTTTTTGCTAATTGTGAAGGGTGTTGTTTACAGAATCACAGAATGGTAGCGGTTGGCAGGGACCTCTGGAGATCATCTAGTTCAACTCCCCTGCCAAAGCAGGTTCACCTAAAGCAGGTTGCACAGGATGGTGTCCAGGTGGGTTCTGAATGTCTCCAGACATGGAGATTCCACCAACTTTCTGGGCAGCCTGTTCCAGTGCTCTGCCACCCTCAGAGTAAAGAAATTCCTCTTCATGTTTAGATGGAACTTTCTATGTTCAAGTGTGTGCCCATTACCTCTTGTCCTGTCACTGAGCATCACTGAAAAAAATCTGGCCCCCATCCACTAGACACCCTCTTTAAGTATTTATAAGCATTGATAAGATCCCCCTCAGTCTTCTCTAGTCTAAAAAGCTCTAAGTCCCTCAGTCTTTCTTCATAAGAGAGATGTTCTAGTCCTCTATTTATCTTTATAGCCCTTTACCATATCTTCTCCAGCAGTTCCCTATCTTTCTTGAACCAGGGAGACCTGAACTGGGCACAGTACTCCAGATGGGGCCTCGCCAGTGCAGGGTAGGTTGGGAGGAGAACCTGCCTCGACCTGCTTGCCACATTCCTCTTGATACACCCCAGGATGCCATTAGCCTTCTTGGCCACAAGGGCACATTGCTGGCTCATGGTCATCCTGTTGTCCACCAGGACTCCTAGGTCTTTTTCCATAGAGCAGCTGCCAGCCCTCAACCTGTACTGATACGTGGGCTTGTTCTTCCCCAGGTGCAGTACTTGTTGAATTTCAACAAGTAGTTGCCCTTGCTGAATTTCATAAGGTTACCTTCTGCTCAACTCCAGTCTGTCTAAGTCTCACTGAATGTCCAGGTCTCAACACAGCCTTCTGGTGTGTCAGCCACTCCTCTCAGTTTTGTACCTCCAGCAAATTTGCTAAGAGTACACTCTGTCCCTTCATCCAGATCATTGATGAATATATTGAACAGGACTGAACCCTGTACTGACCCAGTACTGATCCCTGGGGAACACCTCTTGTTACAGACCTCCAACTCTGTGCCACTGACCACAACCCTCTGAGCTCTATCTTTCAGCCAGTTTTCAATCCACCCCACTGTCCATTCATCTAACCCACACTTCCTAAGCTTGCCTATGAGGATGCTGTGGGAGACAGTGTCGAAAGCCTTGCTGAAGTAAGGTAGACATCATCCACTCCCCTCCTCCCATCTATTCATACAGTCATTCCCTCATAGAAGACTATCAGTCAGACATGACTTCCCTTTTGTGAATCCATATTGACTATTTCTGATCACCCTCTTTTCCTCCACATGCTTTGAGATGACACCCAGAACAAACTTTTCCATCATCTTTCCAGGGATGGAGGTGAGGCTGACCGGTCTGTAGTTTCTTGGGTCTTCCTTCTTGCCCATTTTGAAGACTGGAGTGACGTTGGCTTTCCTCAAGTTCTCAAGCACCTTGCCTATTCTCCAGGACCTTTCAAAGATGATGGAGAGTGGCCCAGCAATGACTTCTGCCACCTCCCTCAGCACTCATGGGTGCATCCCATCAGGACACATGGACTTTTGGATATCGAGTTTATTTAATTGATCTCTAACCTGATCCTCCTCAACCAAGGGAAAGTCTTCCTTCCTCCAGAGTTTCTCTGTTACCTCCAAAGTCTAGGACTCCTGAGGGCACGCCTGAGCAGTAAAGACTGAAGCAAAGAAGGCATTCAGTAACTCTGCCTTCTCTGCATCTTCTGTCACCACGGCACCTGCCTCATTCAACACCAGGCCCACGTTTTCTCTAGTTTTCCTTTTGCCTCCAATGTACTTGAAGAAACTCTTCCTGTTGACCTTGATGTCCCTTGCCAGGTTTAATTCCAAGCAGGCCTTGGCTTTCCTTGTTTCATCCCTGCATACTCTGGCAACCTTATTGTAATCTTACCAAGTGATCAGTCCCTTCTTCCATACCATAAACTTCCTTCTTCAGCTTGAGCTTTTTCAGAAGCTCCCTGCTCAACCATGCAGGTCTCATACTTCCCTTGACTGATTTCTTTCTCTTAGGGATACACTAGTCCTGAGCTTGGAGGAAGTGGTACTTACTGTATTTCAAAAGAATTTTATTTAAAACAAAACAGTAGGTTTTCAAAATTGTGAACAAATTTAATGCCATTTCTTTCTTACTTGTCCATCCCATGGCTCTTCATTTTGCCTGTCCTCCTTTCCTTGAAACCCCTATACCTTGGGAAACAAGCTCAGAGGCCAGAAGACTTGTTCTGCTTTTGTTCATCTCTTGAAAATGTAAAGCTATAGCTCTCCAGCCTGTTCTTCTTGTAGCCATTCCTTTCCCCTTAACAGGCAAGCTATTAAATTATACTCTTTTTTCCCCTTCACTCCAGTTCCATTAACAGAAGAATCTGGCCAGATGCTTTTATAACTGACATTTCTGTGTACTCTAGAGGGATATCTGAGCTGTTTCTCAAACCAGTGAAGCTGAGACTGTGTAAACTTTCTGAGAAGACACGTGTCATTTTGCATGATTGTCCTTTTAGAGGCATTTCTCTGTGGTTCCCAAAGACTTCATAGATGCTCTTGGCTTTTGGCAGGAAAACCCAGAGGTCAGAGCAGATGCTTTTGAGTCCTGGGGTGCTTCTTGAAGATACCTCTGAAAGATTCATTATCTATGTATAAACAGTGCACAACTGAGTACAAATACAGGAGATGAAATGTAATCATCCTACAGCTTGATGTTTCTCAGTCTGACAGTTCCGACTTCCTGGGGGAGGCTGTAAAACACTGAAAATATTCCTAGTCTAAAGTAAAGAAATCTAATTTCCCTCACCCCCACCACATATGCAGCTCCTTTCCCTTCAAGTTCCAGAACCTTCAATCAGACTTTTATAACATGCATGTAGGATATGACCTGGGCTTTGTCATGTGCAGGTTATCTGGAGAGCCAGAGGGATAATGACTCCCACTCACACTGTCCAGAGCAGAGGGCACAGTCAGAATCAAGCACCTCATGCGTACCTGTGCACCCAGATTTGGTATTCCTTTAATGTCATAATTATTCTTTCTTTCCCCCCACTCTTTTATGATAAGCAAGTGGTGAGAATATTTATATTTCAAATAAGGAGTTTGTCTTACCTGAGCAGAAAATGACCTAGAGGTCAGATCTGCTTGTAGACAGATAAGTATTAATTTCTATGACTAAATGACATAAAGAGAACCAAGGATTAGTTATATCACAGCTCATCAAATTGATCTGGGGGTAGCTTTGTAAATTTCTTTTTCTTTTCATACCATTCTCAATAACTGAAAAAAAAATATTTGAAAGAGTTTAAATGAACCTCAACGAACCTCAAGCTTCTTTGCTTTTTCTTTCACCTCTAAATTTTGCCTCTCTAAAACCTTTGGAATGGGAAAGGCTGGGTTATATCTTGATATAGTCTCTGTGCACATAAAAGAAAAAGGAAACAATAAACCCATTCAAAATCAACCAGTGAGTGTAGGACAGGGAGAGAAGGGATTGTGTGGGCTTATTTGATAAGTCATTAACTTTCTAATGCATCTTGATAGTTTCCTGCTAAAAATCCTATTCCAACTTTGTGTGGCTATGGGAAATAGCATTCTTAATGCTTTTAAGTATATTGATAGATCAGTTTGCAAGAGTAAATATTGCTTAAACTTAAACTATCTAATTAAATATTAGGGCCAGCCAAACTGTGGAAAGCACTGTAAAGTAGTTTTCCTCTTTGTTTTTGTTTGGATGAAAGGTGTTTAACATGCAGTTATAAGTCTTTATTTCTCCTCATTTTTGTTGTATTGTCTTCTTAATTTGTCCACAAGAGCAAAATAGTATTTAGGTGTTTGTTAGTTATACAGGTCAATGAATTGATTCATTTAATTCTGTTTAAAAATTAAATTTGCAAATATTCTCCTTTCTCTTCATTTCTTCACCATTTGGAATTAGAATTCTGAGTAAATGATTTAAGTATTAGTATAGTATATAGTGTTCTACTGTGTTAGGGAGAGTGGTCTTACAGGAACCATGCAAGAAAGATATGTGAAAAAGGCCTGAACATGTCACTTTAGCTATCAGAGATTTGACAAATATATCCAGAAATTTCTGTATTCAGAAACAGGCATAACAACATATGGCATTATTAAACCAAAAGCAAAACATCTAATTCTTTACATTTTGTAAGCTAAAGAGCTTCAATGTATTTTGCTTTATGCAGTGACCACAAAGTACCCGTGAATGAAACTCTTGAGGTTGAGACGTGAAATGTGGCTGCAAATTAGGTACTAAGTTAGCCAGTGACTACATTGATGCAGTGATTTATTGTCACCATGTAACTGTGCAATAGCAGTTATGGTCACAGTCCACAGAGGCTTTGTTCGCTATTTCATTGTTTGGGTGGTATTTCTCATATTTATCAGGGCTTTGTTGGGCCCTTTGGGCAATAAAGTCAGTGGAACCTCAGCTCAAAGGGCTTCCATGTGGCAACTCCCCAAAGAGTCTGGTCTTGAGGTTTTTATAGCACTTGGTGTTTTTCTGATGTTTACAGTTAAACTACTCTAGTCTTGATTTAATTCAGTCATCAACATACATATCTCTGGTATCAAGAACCATTACTGTTGATCCCCTGTCACCCCAAAAGATCAATGCCTCAGATTTCAGCTAATTCTAGCTCTTGTTAGACTTTTCATATGCCTCATCTTTTTACAAGGTTTCCTATATGTAATCCATACCCCTCACTGAACGTACTGCTTTTCACTTACAGTCTGGTAGTGCCCAGGATTGACGACATTGATGAAGGATGCTTGATGGTCTCAGAGCTTCTGTTAAGCTGCTGGTCAGGGTGACAGATATTCTCAGTTTGACTTCTTAAAATTGATTCATTCAGCACTGTGTGCTTTTGCAGTGTAAGAAACTAGGGTTATTTTTTCCCGATGAGGAACTTTGCTCAGGTTTTTAGCAGTGATACCGCTGTAATATCCCCACAAATGCACTATAAAGGCATTCCCATTTTCCATGGGAACTGAACTCTGTGCTTCTCCAGACTAGCTGGCAGGGAAAGGTTAAAGAATGAGTAGCCCTCAGAAGGAAGCTGGGCAAAACAAATGAGGTAATATAACAATCGTAGTTTTGAGCTAGTTTTTTTCACCTAAGCTGCACACTGAACATCTAAATTTTTTTCATTATTGTCACAAGTCTGACTTCTTGGCACCAAATTGTACAGCTTAAGGTCCTTGCTGTGGCGTTCTCAAGCTACATGACAGCAGTGTGAAGCCTGTTTTGAAATGTTCCTC
This sequence comes from Brachypteracias leptosomus, assembly GCA_013401335.1. Taxonomy (NCBI): domain Eukaryota; kingdom Metazoa; phylum Chordata; class Aves; order Coraciiformes; family Brachypteraciidae; genus Brachypteracias; species Brachypteracias leptosomus. The sequence continues at coordinate 21,220 of VYZX01014980.1, forward strand.
AAAAACCTCAGAGTGTTTCTAGGTCAATGGTCTTATGTAGTTTTACAGCTAAGGTCATATAGTATCAAATGTAAAGGTGAGCTGATACAGAATCAGATGCCATAAGGTCTATTTCTGCATCTTCTCAACCTTGAGTGAGTTGATTAACCTTTTTTGGACTGTTCTTCAGTTGTGTAGCGGAGACAGCAATATTCCATTTTGCAATGAAGATGTTTTCAATATTTTGTAAATGCTCTTTTGGGTGCAAAGGTGAGGATTTATTTCTTGCTGTATTGTAATTATTTTTCCCTTTGTTACTTTTCCAACTTTCAGAGTACTTTTTTTCTTTTAGGTGTATCAGAAAGTTTTTATTGACTGTCCTGGTTCAGCCAGGATAGGGTTAATTTTCACCAGGAGTTGCTATTCCATATTATGCTGACATGTCCGGTACTCAAGGCGCGGGCAGAGCAGTCCCGGCTTTGTCTCAGCCGGGCTGCCTCGCTCTGTGTCTGTAGCTGTATCCACGCGGTCTGTACCTTCATACCTCTTGTTTTGTACATTGTTATCCCTGTTGCTGTTACTGTTGCTGTGATTGTTGCTTTGCATCGTTGTGTTAAATTCTCCTTATCTCAACCCGCAGGGTTTGTATTTTGCTACCTTTGTTCCCGTTCGGGGGGTGGTGGGGCAGCGGCCACATGGTTCCTGGTCCCAGCAGGGTTTAAACCACCACATTGACCTACTTAGAGAAATAATAAATTCTGTCTTTGCGCTAACTGCAAGATGTTGCTTTTGCTACCAGCTTTCTCCTCTTACTTTATAATTTTGGTTAGTTCCAGTCTGAAGAATTTAGAAATATTACCTCATTGAATTAATATTTTCATTCTTTATAGTCAGCTATTATGGCTTGATTGGCTGTAATTGTTGCTGTTCTAATTCTCTGGCGCAGGCTACCAGCAGATAAGGATTTTTTAATCAGGATATGTCTGATGTGTTGCTATAAGCACTTACATATGGCCACTTCTAAAAAACATAATCAATTAAGATGTAGCTGTAGTGGGTCTGTCTGAGCTGATTTTCCTCATGCAGCCCTAGGACCCAGAGAGTGTTGATAACACACACCTTTGTTATGACTATCAGTGCTCACATGACACCAAAGGTACGGGGNAAGCTGACCAATAGGATACTCCATACCATATGACGTCAGCTCAACTATAAAGGGAGGAGGACGGGGGGGATTCGGGGGAAGACGTTTGTCCTCCGAGCAACCGGTACGCGTTCTGGAGCCCTGCTTCCCGGGACAGGCCCGACACCGCCTGCGGATGGGAAGTAGAGAGTAACGGCTTTGTTGCTTTTGCTTCGCGCGCGCGCGACCTTGCTTTCTCTGCTGTTTATTAAACCTGCTTCTTATCATAACCCACGGGTTCTTCTTCTTTTCCATCTTACTCTCTCCCTGCTTGCCTTGCTGACGAAGGTTTGGGTTGTGGGGGGCGGAGTGATAGAGGGACTAGGGGTGGGCACCTGGCACCCAGCCAGGGTAAACCCACCACAGTAGCCTTTCCTCTTCCCAAGCTTACACTTAACACTGTAAATTGATAACTTTAAAATCATTTTTTTTCCAAATTTTTTACTTTTTCTTTTCACATTAGCAACACACAGTTCAAGTGATACATGTAAGACAGAAATGCTGTTTCTTGTAGTAGCCAACAACAGTGCTGAAGGATTTAATTTCAAAATAGAAATATTCTCAAGTGAGAACTTCAAAGTTAAGCCCCCTTCATAATTTTAGTTGAATAAAAAGAGTAAAATCTCTCATTGTGTAGTCACTTGTACACTTTATTTCTTCTGGCTCAGCCTGGAGAACCCTGTTTTTCCAATTATGACACTAAGCTTATATCTCACAAGGACAATGTGTCTATAAGGTTTCACTATTCAGGAGAGTGTGCATTTTTTAGATTTATGAGGCTCCAGCCAGATTCAGGGTCCCCTTGTGATAGAAGACACATACTGGGAATCTTAACCTGAGTTTAAGGAATTTGCATTGAACAAACAAGGCAGAGTGTGGCTTAGACTGAGTAGCGCACCAGGCTGGGGGACAGCTCCAGGGCTTGCTGGAGCTCACCTGGGAATTGAGCTGAGCTGTGCAGAACAGAGCCCAGACTTTTGCAGTTTAACTTCAAAACTTCTAAGTGCCATTGTAAAATTTTGTTTCTGCTGAAGCCGAACCCAAATTCTGATGTTGATTAGGCCTTAAACCTAGGCCTGAAGAGCAGCCAAGATACAATCCACTGGTACATCTGAAGCCCGTTTCCTCTTTTTATATCCCTTAAGATATCTCTGTGGTGGCCCAGATTGTCTAGTGAGGCTAACAAAACCAAAATGTTGCAGATTCTCAAGACTTCCCACCAGGTCTTCTCATCTGGTCTTTAGTTCTCTGTGCTTTCTACTGGTTGCAATGCAGAAATCTTGATGCTTGTAAGAGAAGTATTAAATTTCCTGCAATTAAAAAAGGAAATTCAGATTTTATTATTTTGCAAAGCAGGGACAAAGATTGAAATACTGAGAGAGCTCCATGAGCAATTGGAAAGTGATCTGAGGACAGCCAGGCGGTTAGATGAAATGGTCCAAAGGAACGTGCAGCCAGGTACCTCTGCGATGTGGATGCAACCGCTGAGAAAAGCTACAACTGAAGCATGATTCATTAGAGAGTTTTAATACTAGAGTTGTCTTGTTCAAAGACCAAAATGTATACTAAATGGAGAACTTAATATTATAGAGAAGGCTGCTACTTAATGTTCAGTCATTGGCTCGTGTGGGAGATCAATGGACAACGCATACAAGGACTAATGTATTCCAAACATTGCCGTTTATTCGACCGAAGCTCACTCGTTATATAGCCCCCAGCGCTGATCACGCATCGAAAGCACAACTCTGATTGGTACAACAAACTCTTTCACGCACTAAACAACATCTCCTGATTGGCCAGACTCTGCTGTCTACGTGTTGCTTAGTCAGCCCTTAGTTCCA
>VYZX01014982.1:0-11775 GCA_013401335.1 Brachypteracias leptosomus
CAAGCCTTAAACGGAGACAGAAAGCTATGGAAGAAAGTGAACCCTCCTAGATTGACCACTAGATTACCCTGAATTCCAGGAAGAAGTATTACATACAAAAAAGAAGAAGATCAAAATGAGGATGATGAGAGGGCTCTTCATACAATGTCTCATGGGGCTGGTAGTACTTCTTGCCTAGAGATGTAAATGCTTGAAGTTTGCCTAGAACCTGAAAAATACTGAAAATACACTAAGGACAGATACTACTGAACAGGAAGAAATATGTGATTCAGAAAATTCTGTAGAAAATCAAAGCTGGTATGTTCTTGGAAAAAATATATAACCTGACCTATTCTCACTCTTCCAGGCATTCATTCAAAGGGACTGTGTTTTGTTCTTGTTGGGTGTTTTTTTTAGCTTCAGAAATACTTTGTGTTTGTCAACACCACCACAGTCAAAACACCATCTGGGTACAGACAGAGCTTAGAAACATGCTGCCTCCCCTACTGCTCTCATCAACCACATATACAAGACCAAAATGTTAGCATCTTGTTACTGAGAAGGGAGATCTCTTATGCAAATGGTTGGTGGAAAGGCTGAGCTAAAGCTCCCTATACTATTCTGTTCAAAGCTTGAATGGGGAAGAGGTGCTGAAGTCACATGCCATCAGTTAAGAGGAGCCCTAAGCAAAGGCTAGTTTTCCATAACATCCAAGGAAGATGGAAGAGCAAGGATAATATTCAGGTACTCTTATAGAAATATCCTAAAGAGCAGATGAAATCAAGACAACTCAGGCCAAAAATTACAGTTAAGGGAGCTTGACTTAGAATGTGCTATTGCAGCAAGCATGGCATGGTTCTGCAGACCTGCATAACTACAGACTTGCTTTTTAAACCTCCTCTATGATCACCCATGTAGCACGGCGAGGGAGCATTGTGGTGAGAGAGGCTTGCCTGTCCCCGAAGCTTGAAACCTCTATCTGACCTGCAGCTAAAAGGACTTTAAATGAGGTCCTTTTCTGAGACTGGAAAAGTCTGGCAATGCAGGGGATCATCCAGATCCCTGAACAGGCATAGAACAGAACTAAGCTATCTTTTTTTTTCAGTATAATTCAGTCTCCTCTTATCCCAGGAAAAATAACAAAATCTGACAATATTCCTCTCTCTTCTTGCGTACCCTAGGAGAAAACAGCAACAAAATTGGCTGCCTATAGAAGCACACTAAATCTAAGAAAGCTGCATCATTCTCTGCATCTAGTCACTCCAATGCATTCTTCAAAACAAAGGATATGTCAGCTCAGCACATTCAATCTCTTTCCCCAGTCTTTCCTCTCTATGTAAAAGAACACAAAAGAACCAAAGGATCTCCTAATCCCTGTACATAACATTCATTTCTGCTTTTTATTCTGTGAATGACACCAGGAAGCTACTGAGTCCATAAAGCTCCATTGAGTATTATGTACTTCAGGACTCTAAGATATTCCTATCTATTTCTTCTGAAGCCCCATTCTTCCACTGGAACGCAGTTTTATAAGAAAGCCCAGCACTGTTTGCAAAGGACAGAATGAGTCAGGGAAGCAGCAGAAGTCAGCAGAATCTTGCAGTCAGCAGAAACATGACCCTAGATGAAAATTGTTCAGAAGCAGCCCATAATCCAGAAAAAAAAAAAAAAAAAGACCTGAGTATTTCTGGAGCCAAGATGAACACAGAAACTGTCAGGTATGGGGGAAAGCTGTTACAGTTCTGCATACCAGAACTAACCTAGCTTCAGTTTCCCAAGTAATCAACCCACAACAGATAGAGAATAAATCTGACAAGGTTAAATGCAAGATCTGAGTGCTAAAGAAGACAGACCTAACTGTCAGAAAATCAGGATATCTAAGGTATCAGAGAGGAACTACTTCAAAACAGTGATATATAGAATCACTCATAGTGTCTGCAGAACACTAGCAGCCTCTACAGCTTACACTGATTAAAGCCTACAATTCAGTGGAGAAAAGGCAAGGGGTATTTAGGATGTAAATGTGTGGTTTTGGTTTGCATTTCAGTAGGTCCCTAAAGCCTCCTGCATAAGGCTTAAGGCTGGACAGGGGAGAAGGAAAAGATGCTCTAATTCAAATATACTGACTGCTTAAAGAAACAAAGCAAAATAGGATCAGGTAGACAGAGGAGCATATAGGAAAAATACATCATTACTACACAGAATGGCAGGCTGTGGGTACGATAAATAAAACTTTTTTCTGAAGGTAGTAGAGAAAACTACCTGTATTTTAAAGTGGAGTATTTTAAAGATAGAAATTAAGAAAGGGCGGAAATCCTTCTGATCAGGATGAGGTGCTGAAAATCTTTTCCTTTATAACTTGGTTTGTTTAAAGAAATAAACAAAAAGGCAAAAAGCTACTTGAAAATATGTTTTCTTCTGAACATTGCTGCTTCTGTGCAGCATTCTCATGCCAGCAGATATAGGTCTGGGTGAACAGTCCCAATGACAGCTTTGCAAGGTATAATGATAAATTGCTGGACCAATATTGAACAAAAGTCACATTTTGCTATTAAGTTTAGGAAAAAAAAAATCCTAGACTAAAAAGTATATATTTTATTTAGGGGTCTTCACTGCAGTTGTATCTGATATATTACAATATTTTAATCATTTTAATTCTGTGGTTCAGGATATTCAGCTTTAAATCACAGCTTTGCTACAGATATCATTGTGTGACCTTGAGAATGTCCATTTAACTTTTTCTTTTACATCTATAAAATAAAAACAACACTTCTGTTCTCCTTCATTAGTGCAAGATGAACAAAAATATTCCAATTATCTCTGTAGGCAACTGCAGTCATGCTGGAGAACTAAAGTAGAAAGGGAAGGAAACAGCACTTACATAATCTTACCATATTAAGATAAAGTTACGGATACGCAGATATATATATAAGCATACAGATTAAGTAATGCACATATTTTTAATATGGGTTTTGTTGTTTGGTTTGTTAATGTATTTTGCAGGGATAGGATTGTGAATGAGTCTCCATGGTAAAGGTAGCTTCAAAGGGATATTTTTAATACAGGTTTATCAGTAACTAACATAAAATGTCCAGTACAAGTTTCACCTTCCAGCATTTTGCATGGGCATTTTATTCAACAGCCATACATTACTGCTTCACGACAGAAGTCTGTTAAAAAAACACCTGACCAAGATTTTAACTCAAGATATTTGCAAGATGGCTACTAACAGTTAAAACACAATCATATACCCATATGACCTCCGTTGCTGAATAGAGCTCAAAATCTAGTAAAATGGAGCCACTACGGAAAAACAAGCAGTAGTTTATCAAGGGGCAAAAAAGCCAAATTGTCTTCTGTAGAGGTAACAATTCATAGCTGCAGGAACAGGACATGAGTCTTGAAATAGTGGAAGATATAGGAATTTTCAAGCAGGCAAGCTACTAGCTTGTGTTTGTTCCTAGTTTTCTCATGGAAGCAGAAACTGTATTTAAAAAAAAAAAAATAAAAAAAAAAGGAAAGACACACAGGTTAGATCCCTAGCTCTTTCTTTTTTTATTTCTCTGCAACTTGCAAGGGCTCTGTCATGATCTGCAAGATTAGGCAAGCACACCCAAACTCATGGCATGTGAATAGCAACTTTCTCCCACAGGCTCACCATGCATCCTATTACAACCTGCCCATTTTCAAAGACAGAGTTCCTGGGGTGATTTCTCATCCATTCCTGCTGTTGGCAACTGAAAAGTCATGTATTTTTGATTGTGTAGACCACTCAAGGTTTGTTGTTTATGTTTGCAAAATGCTTTGCAGAATTTAGTGCTTTTGAATAATACAGGGATTCTGTACGTGACATTGTTTTTGTCTTGTATGAAAAGATACTGAATGATGAAAAAACACCCATTAAGCTTTTCATTAATAAGAGTGAATAACTCCCTATAAAATACAAGCATCCTTTTCTGATTTATCTCTCTTTGTAGAAGGACAATAGGGTGCTTGTAGGTGTTGGAGAAATTATAATTTCTAGTTGACGGCTACTGGTAGTTCACCTCTGAGATATCTGCAGTTACAGTTAACACTAACTCACAGAACTGCAAAACAGGTGCAAGGATCTGTTAGACTATAACCTAAATTTATACTGTTAGCAGTATGTCATCTAGTTAGCATCCAAATTGTGATGGGAACCAGCAAGTATCAATGGCCGTGCATTTGCTGTTTATCTTACTCCATCCGCTGGGACATGCAGCTCTCTGCACATGCATAGCAGAGGGTACAAACTTCAGATGAACTTACGACATCCTCTACTTATGAAGCCAATGTGTACTCTTCTACTTGTGAAATGAAGCCAGAGAAGGCCAACAAGAACTTATGTAGTTCTTATGAAACTGCTAGTCAGTGCTGCAGCTGCTGCATGCCTCTGAAATCCAAGTGGAAACCAAGGCAAGCACAGGGTAACTGAGCTGAAAGACAACAAGAAAATAAGATGAATGGCTGTTGTGATGAAAAATAAAGTAAATGCTAATGCTTTGTAAACTGCCAGAAATAGATGATAAATATTCACTTCCAGTTCCTACTTTGAAAGTGAATGGAGGATGGTATGCATACAGCAACAAACCCATCCAGTAGGCACAGGAAGGGAAAATGAAATGTACTTTTCTACCACTTGTCACATAGTTAGTATTTTGCAGTGGTAACTATGTTACCAGCTCAGATTTTTCTTCATGTTGCGAATGCCGAATTGCTACAGAGAGAGCTTGCATATGCTCCTCTTTCTGCTGTCGTCCTTGTCTTTCCCAAATAATGGCAAAAGACAGCCACTGCAGAAACTACTGAAGAAGAATTTCAGAGGTAGCCGCTTTCCATCAGCTTGCACAAGCTGCCCAGACTGGTATATGCAATATAAAACTGATTTATGTCAGATAAAATGTCAAAAAAAGGTGGGAGAAAGGAAGGGTCACTGTTCCCATTTAGCAGACAGAGCTAGCCCTGGAGTCCTATCTTCTGAAGCCCATATAGGTTCTGCATTAGTAATCCTCACTAGTGTTTCTGACAGGCCGCCAGAAAAGAAGTATTGTGAGTCTTATCTGTTGTTAATGCTGGAAATAAGGCACATATTTGCACACATCTCACTCAGTTTTTCTGCTTACAAGCCTGCTATAGACAGCAAATATCTAGCACCACCTTTGGGGTAGTGTGACTTCTCCTAAATTAATAACCAAAGTGCCATCAAGTACCCATGGTGTCCAAGTCTGTTTTGCCTTCTTCTACAGCAAATTCAGAAGCCACTCCAATGTTCTTCACTGTGCTTACATCAGGGCACAAGTGTTCTCAAACTGCGTACAGCACCTTTCATAAACAGCTTTCAAATTCTACTTTCTCACCAGTGCTGCAGGAAATTCTTTACAAGGATTTGAAAAACCCTCATATTCCATGAAAATAGAGCTTATGTACATGCAGGCACACATATGCAAACCAGAAGATCAGGTTGCAGGTAGTGTATTCAGGTGGTGAATATAACCAGAAGATCACAGTCAAACAAGTAGCTTCATAAACCTATTGAGCTGGTATTCTGCTAAAGACTCTAAAAGAATCCTCATCCAAAAAGACTAAGATACTTTAGACGGATTATGTAAATTACAGAGGTGAGTGTAAATTTGTCTCAAAATGTCTAACCTACAAATTACCCACACCTAGGGGAATATTTCACAAAATTTCACATACAGAGCTTAGATCACATTAGCTCCTACTTTGAAACCTTTATTATTCTCAGTTCAGACAGTAGCCAGGCCAGCTGGTCAAGCATTGTCTAATGAGCCCCAGGTTTATTACACATTTTGCAATCATTCCCCTTATTGTAAAGTTGGACAAAATGAAGGAAGATTCAGTTTTGTTCACTCTTCTCAGAATCACTAAATTTTCCTCAGGACATCACAGAAATGAGAGACCTGGAAGAGAGAATGGAAAATACAGCACAGTAATACTAGTAGGCTGAAAATTGTCAGGCAAAATCTGACCTCTCAGTTTGGCAGTATAAATCAAGCATTGAATGTGCTGGTAGTACAGTTATCAAACAATTGCTTATTTCAAATTGCCTGTTTACTATATCTCCTTATAAAATTTGAATGATTGCCCACTGCTACAGAAAAAGAGACACTCATTAAAACAGGGCATGATCTATGTTTGGGAGTCTGTCATTCCAGCGTTGGATGACAGGGAAAAGTAGGACTTCTCTGCTCTTATGAGGACTTGGGGCCCTTCAGGGCAGGTCTGGGATGTGTTACCAATCTGAACCATAAGGCTGCATAAGCCAGGAGCTTGGAAGCAGGAAGCAGATGAGGACATAGAAAATTGGAATGCATTATATGCCTGAAAAAGTAGCCTAAAAATTAAAGTGCATTTACTTTTCATGACTGTGATAGACATCAGGAAAAAGCACAACTGTCCTGGTTTACTCTCGAGAACATGTCAGTCCTAAAAAAGGCAGTATGAGCTTTCTTTCATAGGCACTTCCACACTGTAGGAGTCAGAGATGAAACCAGAAATCAGGTGCCATTGAGCCACTACACTGCACAGACTTCAAGAAGTCACAAGACCCATGGTTTTGTAGAGTATTCCAGAACAACGAAAACTAATTACATATTATGGCTTGGTTATATTTAGAGGCAACAATGACACTGCTGCAGCTACAGAAATTCATCATGGCATGGATCAGGTTGTCTGATAGATAGTGGCACAGTCTGAACAGCTTTCATATAGGTAACCTGCAAAGCTTCTCTGAGGAGTTATCCCCTAAGTCACACAAGAAATGGTTGAGCAAGTTGCAGCATTACACCAGCCTGTACTGCTGAAGAACAATGCATCAGCAGCAGTTTTGATACTCCCTTCCAGGTCTGGCTCAACTAGATACAAACAGCACACATAAGAGAAGGAAGATTTAAAGACAAAGAAACATTTAAAAGCAACAGAGTGACATAAGAAAACATAAAGATCAAACACTGAAACTGTTTCCCCAGGGAGGTTGTGAAGTCTGTATCTTTGAAGATACTCAAAACTGAAGAGGACACAGCCCTGAACAACCTGATCTTTGTTTTAGCAGGAGGGGTGCACTAGGCAATCTCTAGAGGTGCCTTCCAACCTCAACCCCTCTGTGATTCTATGAAACAAGCGTGTTTTATTGCCAGAAGCCAAGGTCGAGAGGATATTAGGCACAAGTTTCAGCCTGCAACATTATACAGATTTTAGGCAACCCTGAAATCATTAAGGAGTTATACAGCTGCTAATTTACACAAGGGGACCGTGCAGATCTCATAGCAACTAAAGATCAAGAAGGCATAAGGGTAGCTTTAAAGCTGCTAAGAGGTTCTCCTTCATGTCCCAAAGCCTAGATGGTGATTCCCTGCCACAAGAATCTTCACTCTATGCACTTTCTTTAAATACTGAATTTAAGTCTAACTTAAAAGTGCTTTGAGGTAAGATTTTGTGCTATCACAAAGACTGCTTTTAGATCATTCTGGCTATCTTGCACAAGATGCTCATCTCAGCAACTTGAATAGCAGTCAAGCATAAATAATTTCCTACTGAGAGGTCATCTAGGACATTCTGCCTAAAATTCTGCTTCTGGATAATACCAAGAACTACATGTCTCTTCTGTACTCTGTGATTGATCCATTTAGCATTCAGTATCTGTAATCTGTGTGCTCTTAATGCAGCACTAAAAGGATTTCCCTGGGTTTAGTTTCCTGTAATACTATGTCCAGAGGCAATTTGATTCCTGCCTGGTACTGTGCAAGATGATTCACCTTTCTCTATTAAGAATTCCATTACCAACAAGCAATGGCTCATCACAACCAGATTAGCAATGCCAAGATTTTGTGTCTCTGGCCATTTCACAATGTTCAGTCTCTGAATACCAGAAATTCTGCATGCTCACAAGGTGTGGAGTTTTGGGAAAGAGTGCTTACATGCACTGAACTAATGGTTTCCACTTTGCAGTAAACACGCGTTTGCACTCTCCTATGTGTTACCCAGTCTTTCATAAACATATTTGAACTAATGGTTTCTTAGAACAAACAGAAACATTTGGCAGACAGCTGTGTGGAGCTCTTTGGAGATGACAAAATTAATTTGGGCAAAATTAAAGGTCTTAAAACAGTATGCTCTTCACTTGGTCTGGCTGAAAAGCAGTGGGAGGGTAACTTCTTTCTGCAGTATAGTTTTCTGGTAAATTCGGTACACTGATAATCCTGGGGGGGGGGGGGGGGGGGNAGAAGGTGTTCTACTGGCGATTTTTAAATCTTGTCTTTCACAATCAAAGTGATCAACTTCACTGCTTGTTTCCCATGCCCTCAATTTATCAGTAAAACATTTCATTCTACATTACTTTAGCAAATGTAGCATAAGAAATTTGGACTTAACTTAAAGGAAAACAAGTAAGATAACTAGAAGTCAGGCCTTAGGCAAGGACACAGGGACAGCTCTCACTAGTTGCAGAACTATAACCGTATGTGAGAATAAACAAGTTACTGTGCATCTGGTGGTGGCAAAATGGGGGATGGCATGGACCTCACCAGATCTCCCACCTGTCAGGTGTGACATGAGAGAGAACAGCATGAAGCTCTCAGTACATGTCAATTCCTCTTGTTACGGCTCCTCCTCAGCAGCTAAGATCCAGAAAGATGAGCCCTGCCCACATCCTTTACACATCTGTAAAATAAAACTAAGTTTTTAATCTAAAACAACACTTGACTTTCTTCATATCTTTCAAATCTGAATTTCAAATTTTCAAATCCTTATTTTGTGCCACTGTAATAAATCTGCTGAGCAGACAACTTTCAGAAGCTAAAGAGATGCCATTTAGTGACCAGTTGCCTGTTGTAAATTCATGTTCTTTCCCCAAAGCAGGTCTGAGTGGCAAGTGTCATCAAATCAGACTCGGGACTTGACTGGTTGCTGACAAAGAACACTGAAGTGATTCATGTGAAGTGACCTTTAGCATTATTGTTAGCAGCAGAGCACTGAGGCACACAAAACTAGGAAAGAAATTTGGGGGTTTAAAAATTTATTTCCACCTGTAATATAGTTATGGACTACTGGATGATGTTTAAGATAATTTTTTGGTTGATTAGCTTAATTGTGTAGAAACTAATCAGAGGCAGAAAATAGTTATGGAATGGACTTGCATGAGTAAAGATATGAAATATGACTTCCTTAATGCTCTCTGGGTCCAAGATTTAAGTTCTAGGTCCTTGAAACTTTATCAGCACTAAGGACTCCTGAACAAATGCTGCTAGTAACACCAAGTATCCAAACATGTTAGAACGACATAAAGAGCCTGTCCACTCTTTTTAAAGGGAAACAAATCAAAGAATAACGAAAATAACACAAATATAAAATAAGAATTTAGTTCATTTCTAAAGGGAAGTCCCTAGCAAGACCAAAGAGCAAAAGTAAGTGGACCTTTACTCATTCCTCTTATTTAAATGCAAAAGGGTCCCTACACCACAATTCCTCATCAGATCCCTCTGGTTTTGATAAATTACATTTCATAGAGTAATAAAATGTCAGGTTCAAAGGGACCTCACCTGGTCCAACCTTTCAAGGCAAAATAATTATATATATATATAGTTTATGTGAAATGGCCTAGCACCCTGTTGAGCTGATTCTTAAAACTGTCCAAAGTAGGGGAATCCACCACTTCCCTTGGGAGACTATTCCAATGTTTAATTGTTCTCATTGTGAAGAACCTTCCTCTAGACTCCAATCAGAATCTCCCCAGTAGCAACTTGCATCCTTTCCCCCTTGCTTTTTCCATATGACTCCTTGTAAACGGGACTTCTCTTTCTCTTGATAGCCACTCTTCAAGTACTGGTACATGGTAATAAGGTCTCCCCTAAGCCTTCTCTTCTCAAGGCTGAACAACCTCAGATTTCTCAGCCTTTCTTCATATCTCAGGTCTTCCAGTCCCCTGATCATCCTTGTGGCCCTTCTCTGGACCCTTTCCAGGCTAAACACATCTTTTTTTGTATAGCAGAGACCAAACCTGAATGTACTACTTGAGGTCTGGTCTGATCAGCACCAAGTAAAGTGGGAGAATGACTCATTTATCTCTGCTGGTGATGCCCCTCTTAGTGCAACCCAGCATCCTGCCAACTCTCTTGGCCGCTGCAGCACACTGTTCATTCATATTGAGCCTGCTGGCCACCAAGACCCCCAGGTCCTTTTCCAGAGGGCTGCTCTCCAGCCAGGCGGATCCCAGTCTGAGCTGCATTTATAGATTGTTAACCTGCTGTCTAAAATTGCTTTGCTTATTATATTAAGATGGTAGGAAAACCAAATTAAAATCTCTCTCCTATTCCATGTTTTCTTCTGAACAGCTTCCAGCCATTATGTAAGTTTGTCTTGTCCACAGATTAGGCAATGTTTTTAGGGTCATTTGCCTTATTTAGTGATGGTGGTTGAACACTGCATAACTCATATATGAGCTGCCAGCACTATTTTTTCCCTCCTTCAAGTGAAAGAGGGCAATGATTAGAGATCTAAACGGTAAGAATATTTGTACATGAACTCTTATCTAAGTGCTGTCAGTAGCAGAAATGCAGAGAGACAAGTATAAAATAACAAGTTCTGAAAACCCTAAACAGGGGTAACCCCTAAACTCAGTAAAAACAAAAACAAAACAAAAACCCCAAAAAAACCCACAGCATCACTTTTTTCCTATTAATGGAAAGTGACTGAATTAAATTAGGGCCATATTTTACCACATCAGATGTAGCTGCCTAGAAAAGACCTTAAACCATTTGCATCAGACATATAAAGCATCCAGCATGACTAAGCATTGCTGCTTGCTTGGCTACCACTGTCTTTCACTCCACACAGGCAGGACATCTAATACTCTGAGACACCATTATCACTAAGAACAATGCTTAGCCAATACAAATATGACAATGAAAGTCAAGCTGAAACTTGAAAAAAAGATTTTTCTCTTTGCATATGTTAAAAAGTAAATCATTAAAACTTAAGTCCTCCCTGTCAGAATTAAAGTTACTTAGTAATTTTAAAGTTGGAACCTGACAACTGCATCTTTGTATTTTCTCAGTCATTGCTGGTACAATTCTTAATGCTCTGGCTTGCAGAAAATTTAATATTTTAACTAGGATTCCACAGAATGAAAGAATATATTCAGTCTGCAAAACCTTGCAATAAGATGATACAAAACAGCTATGCATAGTGGCAGTCAAATAATGCAGAAAAATGCACAGATTTTCATGACAGATGGCTTACAGAACAGCTGCAGCTTAACCCAGAAATCAAATTTTGTGTGCAACTTAGCAAAGGTGAACATTCAAGTAGAGCTGTTCAAAGGAAAATTGAGAAAGACTTGAAGACCTGTTCCAGGTGGAGAGGATCTCTGTGCACAAACTCACTCAGAGCATGACACTTAGTGAGAAAAACAGTGAGATTTATTGTTCAGTTGTAACCTTGTGAAAGTGATAATTAGCACGGTGTATTCCCCTTTAAGAAAAGTCTGCTCTGTGCCTAGCGGCAGCAGAGTGTGTCCCTTTAAGAGCAACTGCTCAGTAGCAGGCTGTGCATAAGCGGTGAGCTAGCAAAGTGTGCCGTGCGCTCCCTGTTAGTAGAATCTTACCAACCCTGGTACTGGCGAAAGACCGCTGGAGAAGAGAGTAGATAGGATGATCCGGATCATTGCAGAGAAGAAGGAGATAAGAGATCGTACGGAGAGAGCCAAGGCGTCCCTTTTATAATGTGGTACTCTCTCCCCGTCGCTCCCCTCCCCCTCCC
>VYZX01014983.1:0-36605 GCA_013401335.1 Brachypteracias leptosomus
GAGCCCTAAACGGAGACATTATTTCACTATGGATGTCCTCACGGTGAATAAATACATATGCAATATATGGACTGCTATAAGCTGCAAAGAAGCAGATAAAATAAAAAAAAAAAAGAGAGAAAGAAAAAGAATCTCTGCACTTACTCTGAACAGCACTTAAAGTAGCTGCTGGCTTTAAGACCTGGTTTGCTGGAGGTGAATGTCCAGCAGATCCAGGTGTGCTGCTCCTTTCTTTTTTCTCCAGCAGTGCAGTAGACAAGGAACTGTTCTCTGGTACAGAAATACAAGATAGCATACTTCCATCTATCTGTTCAGACATGACTATGCTCTCTTTGATTTTCTGATCTCGAGCTAGTTCTTGCTTCTTAAGTTGATCCTCAAAGAATTGAAACTGTTCCGATTCAAGTTGCTGTTGCCTCATGTGTGCAATTCGTTTCTTCTCTGCCTCTATTAGCTTCTGATGCTCTAGTTTCTTCAGAGATTCAGTTTTACATTTGTTCTGAAACATATGCAAAATAGTGAACATGAAAAACGCTACAAAAAAATTAAAGGAAAGAAGCAATCTAATTGTTCAATAAAAACATCAAATCCATCTTTAAAGATTAAGTTTTGGAATGCGTCTGCTGAACTAGCAAATACAACTATATCTCCAAAAGTAGTATAATACAGAAGAAAATACAGTAAGTAAGGAATTCCTGACATACCTAACACATGGGTAGATTTCATAATCCATTTTGTTTTCTGGTTTTGTTGCTTGTTGCCACTGTTTGAATAGATTGGTTGACTTTCTCCTGCTACTTTCTTTCCCCTGCTACTTTCTTTCCCCAACTTTCCCAGAATTGCTTAATCCTGGCTTTGGTAAATAGACTCCCCAGCTTCAGACACATTAGGTGCCTTCTCCACTCTGGTCTGTGCCCCCTTACTCCTACTCCACCTCCTGTTCCATAAACTGCAAGGGAAGTTTCAGGTTTCAACAGCCCTAGTCAAAGAGGATTAACTCAAACTTGAGCACATTCGGAGCCAACAGACTTTTTCCACATACTCATGTAAATTTCTCAACAGTTCCCTTTTTATAAAAAAAAAAATAAAAATAATCAGAGTGTATCCAAGACTATTCAGATATTCATAGACTGTTATTACGTAAATATCACCGCAGATTTATTTCTAAGCACACACTTACTTATTTTCAAGCGACCAACTGATTATATTCCAAGAAGTGAAAAGTCATTCCAAGCAGTCTGTGAAGGGATTATGTTCTTGTAAAATGGGTATTTTATTGCTTAATTTTGAAGAAGATTTATATAACAGAAAAAATATGCATGCCAGAGATTTAATAACCATGTAAAACTTACTTCGTTTTGCATGTATTCTTGATATTCCAAATTATACTTTTTTAAAAGATCTCTCTTCAATTCATCTGTCCGTGGAAATGCAACTTCCTTCAGTTTCTTTGGGGCAGGGGAGAGAGACAGATATGTTTATTTTTCACTTTTTAAAAGAACCACCTGGAAAACAAACTCATCTGTAATACAGATTTCAAAAACCGAAAAATAAAAAACAAACCAAAACATCTGCTCTTCTCCCAGGAAAGAAAGGAATAAATTCACACTAAATCAGCAGCTTATAAAAATTCTATAGTACACTGATTTCAATAAAGCTATATTAATTTATATCAGTGAAAAGTGTGACACGAATACTTATCTCAAGGAAGGAACAATCTTTCTAGCATCTGCTATGTCTGTTTTGCTTAATAGGTGTGTGCTGAATAACATTTTTGTTGTTGGTGTAGCTTACAAAAAAACCTTTAGTCCAACTTCCAATGTTTCAGGTAGCTTTATCACATTTTTCTCTGTGATTCCCTGGACAGAAACATGACTAAATACGCCCATTTCCAGATGGGGAAAAAAAAAGTTTATTTGGCAGAGATAGCTACACACAAAGCCTTCTGTGACAGCCCTGGCAAACAAAACTTTTTGTAAAGCAAAACCAATGCCCAATGTTATCTACTGATGCAGAGGCTACTACAAAATAATTTAGAAGCTGTAGGCAAGGGAGGGAAGGAGACAACATGTTTAATCCTATTGAGTGAAATAGGAGGCAGCATATGTGAAATGTCCTTTCTCAACAGGGATGTTTTCCTAGATTGTGGGCCACAGCCAAAAACCAGGCATGAAGCACTTTGGCTTTGAATGTAACATTATTCAGCTTTAACAGTAAAGAAAGCATGAAAATATGGCAGCATGAAGAAAGAGACACATGCTCATTCTAATAATTCTCATTGGGCAATTCCAGATGTTTTAAGCTCAGTATAAGTCTGTATTTGAAATTTATTTTTCAGAAAAAAAACCCCCCCAAAACCAAACTAAAACTATTTTGCATACAAGTGGAGGAAAAAACTCTAGTAAAAAAGTAAGTAAGTACATATTTGGTAATAAAGAAAGCAAAAATCTACTTTAAGCAAATACTGTACAGACACCAGTAATGCCACACATCTCTCTTTCTCTGTGTTTGTATTTGTCAGTTTGAACCATTATTCACTCACATAATTGGGACCAGAATCAAACTCTAAGTACTGGTAAATTACTGTATTTTTAATATGTAAACTTTCAGAAATAGATTGTTGGAAAACCAAATACCTCTATCAATTTACTTGGATACCATTCTTGTTCACCTGTTAGAATAATTTAATTTCTAGTAATGATCAAGTGACTAAACCACAATAAACCATGAATGACTAGTGGAGAAAGGTATCAGAAATTCAAACTCTAGTGGCTGCTGTGGGCTATGTGTGCACTGGGAGAAAAGTTGCACTGGGAAAGAATGGACAGATTCTAGGGGAAACATTTTTAAAGGCCAGGAAACCAGAACCCTACCTTAATGATAACTTGTTTTTCTGGTACCGCGCATTGGTGATAGTCTCGGTGACTGGGCAGCTTTTCTACAAACAACCTAGAAAATTAAACATGCATGTGTTCACCTCAGTACCCAGAGGAATATCCATGATAACTTTTATGTTGGCGGAAAACTAAGTTTCACATAACTTAAACACCTAATTCCAGATGACTTGGAGCAGGGTTCTATATGTTTGTTTAAACTAACACTTAAATTCTTGTATAGACTTGTATAGGACACATAGGATGATGATAGGAGATTATTTTCTACACCTGAATATATTTTGGTTTTCATTAGTAGTGGGTTGGGTTAAAAAAAGGATTAACTAGCACCCAGCACCTACAAATAGCCCTCAAAAGCACCCTCCACTCTAGCCATTGTTAAATCCTGTTTCTCCTGTCTTTATCTGTCCTTAGTGGAAATGCTGAATCTTAAACGGGAAGTCCAGAATACAGCACTGACTACCAGTACATCAGTTATTTTTACCAGATCAAGCTGCATAGCTAACTACAGTATTATTATCCTACCCAGACATGTAAGTTATGGCAACACTCAGCTGCAAAGAGTTTGGAATACACAGCTGCTATCATCCATTCAGTAATTTGTACAATGTTCACTTCTAGAAACTCTTTTTATAGAGATACATACATTTAAAATGAAATGGAATAAGAAAGATTTGGTCTAGTTTTCAGAGTATAAGGAAAATAAGGGAGGGGGGAAGGAGGTCTTCTATTATTTTCTTTAAATATGCATATTAAAAAGACCCCAAAACCTTCCAGGAGAAAGCAAACCAAGAAATCCTATAGCAGAACTAGCTAGTTAAAAAGTTTAAATCTGCCACTGGTATATTTTTCAGCTGGCTATTTTGAGACTTGTAATGAAAGCTGTCTGGATTTGTTTTCTTTGGGTGGGGAGAATAATCACACAATGAACCTATACTGTAGATTTTGCACTTGTTCCTGTAAGAAACAATAATTTACACTTAATCCTTTTGTGGAAGATGAGTAAAAAGAGGCAAAAATCCATTTTTTCATCTTTTTTTTTTATGTGCTGTGCAATACTATCAGTAGAAGCTTAAAGTAGGCATACCTATTAAAGGTTCAAAAATCCTACCTAAAAATTGCCTTTTAAGCCATGAGCTGTATTTAATCAACATGCTGATAGATACAGAATAATCTGTGGGAAACAGTGCTCATGGTATAGCCTAGTACAGTAAACTTAAATCTCTCTATATGAGGTTAGTTCACGCCTGGCAGTTAATAGGTGGATAGTACTACCATACTAACAGTTGAGATGAAATTTAACAAAGCCTGTGGTTAAAGATCTTCAGAGAACAAAGCTGTTCTGCAAGAACACACTTAACATTTTTCTCCTATCTAAAGGGGTGCCCTGTTTTCACTGCAACTCTTCATTTCAGTTTACTCAGAATTATAAGCTGTAATGACCGGAAATGGCTTCTTACGTTATAAACTTATTATAAAATACAAAAGCATTCTCCAGGTTTCCCTCCTCCATATATACTGACGCCATTCGCTCCATCTCTACTCCAGATCTAAAGTAACGACGTGGAGTGATATCTTCATTGATTGTGATATTGCTGCCAAGTTTGCTTAAGGCACGTACTCTCTCTTCTGGGGTCACAGAGACGTCTGTATGGTCAGGAATAGCTACGAGTTTTTTCTGAAACAGAACAGAGAGATTAGCAAAGAGAATCAGATACCGCCTTTCACTTTCAGTAAGTGATCTCATTCAAGAAACTCAAGTGAAATCTTCAGCTTTTTTCTCAAAATAGGCATTTGTTTCCCCACTGCTAGCCAGAGCTGAAACATTCCAACATGTTTCTTAATTGCAAATAAATTGTGATTGTAATTACAAATAAAAAGTGAACTTATGCCTCTCCCAAAATCTTCAAACTACAAAACAAGAAAAAAAAAAAATTAAGATAGAAATAAGTACACCTCTGCAGAAATAATCAAAAGCAACACAAAATATGTCCTTTTTAGAATCCTCCAATCCTCCACACATGAAATTATACAAGGTTGTGCCTCAAATTACTGAAATAATTAGATGGCAGGTTAGAACACTCAAGACTCCTATTACATGATGTACAGGGTATGACTGCTGGGTATAGTTCAGTTAACAAAGAGCAGTAAGTTCCCCATGTCAGTTAACAGTCCAAATGTTCCAAACGAGGCAGTTAGAGCCTGAGAAGATAGAACTAACTCTACTGAAGAAGAAGTTAAGCTGCTTATTACAATCATTACCTTCCTGTTAGGTGGCTAAATGATTGGCTACTGTAAATTGTTTCCTCTTATTTTGACGAAAATTTTAACTCTTTCTATTCAAGACGTTCATTTTGACTTTTTAAAAACCTAATCACTAAAACAAACTAAACCACATATATAGAAATAAAATAAATTCCAACAAAAGCATCAAGCAGAATGTGGGAGGAAGTGATAGCATGCAGGAAGAGACCCTTGTAGCTGACAGCCAACACTGCTGAACAGATCTCTCGAATTGTTTCCTATTTGAAAGAGAAGGTGCTCAGCCATTCAAGTGTTTCTTTGTAAGACATACCAACGAGCTGACAGTGAATGGTTGTTCCATGTTGTTGTCTGTCTGCAAACCAAGGAGATCACTCTTTTTCTCCAAAGTCTCCATTTGACTGCAAAGGACAGTATCAGTCCAGCTCTCACTATTTGCAGCCAGCTGTTTCAGGGTTTATTAGCCCAAGGGAAACTTGAACATAGATATGTTGATTGTGGTCATGTGCTGGAAAAAGTGTGACAAGTTACTTGGATTAGAAATACATTCAAATATCATGTAAGTTTTCATGCCTGCACCTACTTATTACTTTGGTACACTGTACTTACATATTTAATAATAACCTAAATTTTTTCCAGGCGTCTATAACTTAAAATGGGTATGTGTGGGGGGCTTACAGGACAGTTGTGGACTAGCTGACCTGTTCTAATGTTATTACAGTAGATTAGAAAACAATATAACAAATTATCATTACAATTTTTACGTCACCTTCAAAAAACCCCAACTTTCATGCATTAAGTGAAAAATTCAAAGGTCAAAGACTAATCATAGAATCTGTGTTTCCTTGAGCATATGTTTTGACAAACATATTTATAAATAGTATGAATATGACATCTTTTTTCCTGCAAGCCTATAATTAAAAATAAAACTCAGCACGCAAACTCATATCAGTAATACAAAGCAAATATTTCAAGCACCATGTGTTCCACCTACACAGCTTGCTGATTTCAACAACATTCAAAATATGATGAACTCAATCAATCAACTGATAGTAATTGCTTCTTGCACAGCTCTGAACAAGTAAAGACAAATATTTAGACATGTTGTGGTCATCAGCAAAAGAAAAACCTCAACAAACAAAACAAAATGGAATTGAATTATTTAAATTACACTGGAAATATGAAAATGAAGCTCCTAATGTGGTTCTTCATTTCTGTGCATTCAACCTAAACAGATTTGATCCTGAATGTTGAAGGCACTTTATATATTGCAGAACGCATGTTTTCAGCAAAGGTGTTTTCTCAGCACACCCCTCTCTAGAGGCCAGGGGACCCTGGGATGGAGAAAAACAACCCTAATGTGTTTTTAGCTGGCTGCATTCCTCAAGTATTGATTTCTCTATTTGGGTCTTCCTCATTTTATTCCAAAAACAAATGGTATCTATTAGATCAGTCTTTAAATTTAACCATTAGTGCAAATATTACAGGAACCACTATATTCATTTAAGTAATACACTTTCCTTAGAATAATCATAATAATTTTATTTGTGAAAGCCCTTACTGGTATACTCACTCCACCTTACCAAATCAATCTTACTCTGCTTTTCGCTTCCAATCTCAATGAATAGATTCTTGCCTGACTGCATACCCATGTTTTCCATTTTCAAGATTTTTATTCTCATCATCAGGTATGTCACAGGTCTGAGAACTCAATTTCAAGACCTGTTTTTTACAAATTAAGGTATTCAAATTCTTGCACAGCTTATGAGAAAAAAAAAAAAAGGAGCATGGCTCATACACCCAAGACATCAACATTAATTGTGGCTGCAGTGCTAATGGAAACACTTCTCTAAACCATTTAATTTTACATAAATAGAACTCTGGTATAAAAGATGACCTTGGCAGGAGAGCCTATTCATTGCCTATTCACAAAATACAGAAAGGCCCTGTGGGATCACAATAATTAAATATTTTTGCTTTAATCTGCACCAAGAAACATACTGTCTTAGGACTAGTTCTACCTGGAACCCTTCTTCAGCTGGACCACTGTAGATGTGGTAGACTGTGAAAGGAAAGCTCAGGTTAGTGTTCTGCCCCTGCAGCTCAGGTTCTAAGCAGAAAAAAAAATCTTTAATAAGAGACATATGTTCTGTGTGGTTCAGGAAGAACAATTAAAAAATATTAGAGAGCTAAAAGGTATATATTTTAAAAACATTTATTCACTTATCCATCACTTGTGGATTTACTTTTTTTTATTTCCCCTAGAAGCAACTGGGAGACCCATGATAACTGAATGGAAGGCTAGCTTCGGTCTAAACTATGCATCCAAGTATGACAAATTGCAAAATATTCTAGTCATTCAATATATTAAAAAACCCAAACAGTTCAAAAGTAAAGGGTTCAGAAATATATTTTTATTCAATTCTCTATTTCAATTAGCAGCTTTTGAGCAAGAAAACTGCTTTTCAGCACTTTCTTCCTTACAGACTTTCTCCAAAATCTAGTGAGGAAATGGATACGTAAGAGAATGCTCTTGAGGTGTTTCCCTATGGAGGACACGGGATACGGATCATATGCTGCATTCAACCATCATCACACCTTTAAGACCTTTCTGCCTAGCTAGCAGACAAGTGGAAAAGTGTTAGTGCAGCAAGTGGGAAACAAAAAAGCCACTAATTAATGTTTTGTTTTGTTTTTCTGAGGAGCCAGTATTCCCAAAAACATTGGTTAAAGAAGCCTATAGTATCCCCCAGCCAAAATATGTTTAGAACTGGCACAAGAAAACATCATAGAACCCTTTTCTTGTGAACATTTCTTATCTTGGTTGCCTCTAAGAATATTAACTTTATAAATATAAGTTATTTCAGCCATTTTTTTAAACATAAAGAAGCATTTTTAAAAAGTGTAATACCAGATACTTTAACAAGGAGACATCTGGTAACAGCAGAAACTCACACTTCCTCAAAATTGTATTAGAGCTCTAAGAGGATGAGGAATCTCTGCAGAAAGCACTAGTCAAGCTACAGAGCAAAAACTTAGCAGAAAAACTGCTCCAAATAAAAGAGGAAATGGACTTTTTAAATTTGGCTTCAAGAGTACGTTAAAAACCAGACATTGCAAATAAAGAAGAAATATTGGGATGAATTTTTATCACTTTTATAAAAATGTCAGATAAGACAAATACGTTTGCTATTACAGGTGGCAGCATAATTAAAAAAAAATAAATCCTAAAAAGAACATGGGCTGTCTTATGACTGCACTCCAATATATTATCTTTAACACATGGACACACTGGCCAGAATTATAAACCATTAAAATGCAGAAAGTTAAGCTTTACTAGAAACCCCACCACAGGCATGTCTGCCAGTTCCCTGGAATACATCTGCATAATGTTCCTCATGGTGCAGCTTCACAATCACCTTCAGCTGGTCAAAGGCCACAATACCACCAAGGGACACCCCTCACTCCCAC
The DNA here is from genome assembly GCA_013401335.1 of Brachypteracias leptosomus. Classification (NCBI taxonomy): domain Eukaryota; kingdom Metazoa; phylum Chordata; class Aves; order Coraciiformes; family Brachypteraciidae; genus Brachypteracias; species Brachypteracias leptosomus. The sequence goes on from VYZX01014983.1 coordinate 8,628, forward strand.
CATACTTCTTTGTACTTACATATTGTTAAGCTAATATACAAAATAGGTATGCTAATAGCGAACCACACTACAACTCTAACCACAGAGGATAAGTAGCAACACTAGCTTGGAGCTGTCTCAGTCTAGAGTTTAAAGTTCTCTAAGTTCTAAGAATAAGGACGCATTTTTCTGCTTTACATTTTCAGGCACTCCAACTAACTTAGATGGACTTAGATTATGCCTGATTAAGAAGAAATGTCTGGATATTTATCATAGAATGTTGTAGTCTGGAAGGGACTTCTAGAGGTCATCTGGTCCAACCTCCCCACACAAGTAGGGACATCTCTACCTAGGTCAGGTTGCTCAGAGCCCCATCGAGCTTGATCTTGAATGACTCCAGGGATGGGGCCTCCACCACATCTCTGGGCAGCCCATTCCAGCAATCTATCACCCTCATGTTAAAGAACTTTTTTCTAATATCCAGTCTAAATCTATCTTTTCCTAGCTTAAAACCATTACTCCTTGTCCTATCATTACAAACCCTTTTGAATAGACCTTCCCCTGTCTTCCTATAGGCCCTCTTTAGGTACTGGAAGGTCACTAGAAGGTCCCCCCAGAGCACTCCTCACCAAATCCCATTTCATCCTCAAAACCCACTTGTTTTCCTGTATGATCCAGCTTATTATACTATGTATTAATACTTTGTAAAATCCAGCTTTATTAAATCAAAGGTCTTCAGCCACAGGAAGTAGAGCAAAGTGAGAAAATCAGTGTTTCAAATGGCATTGAAAGTAATTTTTTCTGTTCAGGCTGACAAGCATGGTATCAAGCACCAGGGAACTGAAAAGCAGAGAAAGGAATTTTAACCTAAAATTACATGCAAATAGTAGTACATGAAGACAGAATAAGCATATCAAGATATATTAAGTACCTCGAGAGTAGGCTAATAAGACAGTGCTGCTATGAGAAGATCTGGAGAATGCACACACAGACTCTCATGGTTTTCTGAGAGGTATAATATCATAATTAATCACAAATTCTCTAATGCCCTCACAGTTCACTTCATGCTGACATGTTTTAAACAATTGCTAGGATAGATGGATGTGGACAAACAAGAGCCCTTCTGCCTGTGTTAAAAGCCCGGGAGGCGTGACCCAGCTAAGTTTGCAAGCTACATAACTGTGCTCTTTGATAACAAAAGGTGGTACCCATGGCTGCTCAGCAAGGCTTATTAGCTCAAGTGAAGTATGAACTATGTAAGTTACACAGTTTGTGTTTGCAATGCCATGTGTAGAGCCAGCTCACAGTCTGGGCAGGAAGAGCTTGTATCAGTCTTCACACATTCCTATGATCGGCTCTGAAATGTCTATGTAGTATGATATGTCCTTCACCAATGTAACCTGGCTATGTGAGACAACTGTGCCAGCAAAGACAATGAAGCCAAGCAGGACTGTGCTCTACCAAAGGATGCACACAGTGACTGGTGGTACCCCAGTGGGAGTGGTGCTGCTCAAACTTTCTAGACAGGACACAGCCACAAAAAAGAGTTCAGAGTATTAGTACCTCCCAGAAACAAGCTGACTGCAAAGCATGAGGGATGAATTTCAACTCCTTATCATGATCTTGAGATTGCTTTTCCTTCTTCAGAAGAGGTTTTCAAATGTTGAATGAGCTTTTTAGTTTCGCAAACAAGAGACTGCCTAACTTCAGTATTATTTTAAGCATTAATTGCCACTTGTAACAACTTACTTTGAAACATTTTGGTTACAGTGAAACATTGTTGGTTAATTGAAACAATTCCAGGGGAACTAGTCCTCACACACTGGCTTCATTGCTGTCAGCAATATTTGTCAATATTTTGACTACTGGTCTTACTAAAACTCTGCGTTAAAGAGGTCACTGGTAAAACATTTCAAAGCACTTTTTGCATTCAAATCTTAGGTTCTGTTAAGAATAACAGGGACTTGGGGCATTAGCAATGATTTATTCTTTACCTATTTTTAAATAGTGGATTGTTTCAGAAATACTCATCCTTTTGTTTGATATTTTGGTTGGATGTAAAGCCCCAATGTGGTTCACATCAAAATAATTCAGCTCATTGGGATCAGTATATCTAGAAATATTTGCTAATATAGAAGCTAAAATGTGGTATAGTTCTGCTTTTTACAGGTTACTATTGAGACCACTGTTCTGCATTCATTCCATGGTACAAAAAAGCATACTTTAATATTGTCATGAGAAACTCAAATAGTAACACTGTTTTACTATAGTAGGAATTGTGATGATTACAGAATTCTAGAATTAATATTTATCTCAAACAGTAAAGGGGTCTGTTGTCATTAAAATAGCCAAATTAGCAAGTGCAAAAATTTCCTTTTAATTACCCATAACAGAACTAAATTGTCTCAGCAAACTTGAAATGGGACACATCCAGTGATTGCCAGATGAAGATAAAGAACCGTTCCATGCCAATAAGTTACCCATGATGCAGGTACTTGTACTTCCATACTTTGAAGTTGATGTTCAAATGAATTTGGTGAAAAATAGGTTAACAATACAGGCACCTAACTTATTCAGCTCTTTTTGAAATGTCAGACCACATATTGTCACAGCATATTATCATTTATACACACAGTTGGCTTTGATATAAAATATGCTAAAAAACCCAGCCTAAATAGCGAACTGCCTTCTGTTGGTTCTCTCCAAAAAGAATCAGCATGTTTATCAGTCCACATGTTTTTTCAAACAACCATTACTATACTAGCTGAATCACTTGCTGTAAGTAGTCTTTTCTGGAAAAAGAAGCAGCAAAGCACTGAATATCAATGGCAAAAGAAAACCCACAATCAACCAAAAGCAACTGAATGGTCTTTCAATGAAAAGAAGCACTGCAAGGAGCCACCTGCTGAGAACCCCACATCTTTCAAGGGAGAACTTGCTACTCATAGTAGGAGCTACTAAGCTTGGCTCTAGAAAAGCCTGTCTCAGTAACACACTGTCCAATAGCTTCATGGCTCCATTTAAACAGCATTGTCAAGGCCTCCTCCCAGGCTCCACTAGCTCCGCCCAGAGGCAGCTGCTGAGCTATACAAACACGTCTCCTAGAAGTGGGTCAAGGTTATATCCTCTTTTTCACCTACTATGAAGGACCAGTCCCACCCACCTTCTGACACACTGTCTAGAGGTCTCTCTGCAGACTGTGTCTGTGGTGTACAGACAGTAGCACCTTCACCTGCTTGGGTACTGAGAGGGAGAGATCATGTGCAGAGATTCTACTTACACAGATCTACCAAACCCAAGTCTCGCCTATATGGTTACACCACTCAGTGCTGTATCTTACATCACAAAACTGAGCATTATTTTCACCTATAGAAAATGTGGGTGACACAAGGTTCTGTTTTTCCACAGTTATAAAAGTTAGAACAATTATTTAAAGACTTTTAAAGATGATCTGCAAATATCTGGATGATTGCAGTTAGTTACTGTAGCTACTTGAATATCACTGACTGGTTGTTTTCTAGTGACAGTTCTCCTGTTGGAACAGATACAAATATTACTGCATTAAGAATCTACATCAATAAAATCAGATTGCCACTGTGTCTAAGACTTTGATAAAACACTATGATATGCAGATAACGTTCAACATGACATATGCAAAAACCTGACTCTTACTCCCTACAGAGAGTATGAACATAGAACCTACACGCTTTTCCCATTGCTTCAGAGCACAGATAAGAACTGTGACCTTCACCTATTTTCTCATTCATTTTTAGGCAGACCATTTTGAATTGAAGATCTAGTGTGTCCATGCTACTATAATATAACCCTATGCATTTGAGCTGTGTACGTAGGTGATGGCTCACTACCAGATTTATTAATATGCTCTGCCTACAAAGAAATTAGTCACTTAAGAGGATGTGCTGAAAAGCTGACTGAAAATATTGAACACTGAAACATGCATCTGTGAACTGCTGACAATTCTTTCTCTTGTAGTTTCTCGTGTCAAAACAAAACACAATCTCTCCCTCCTCTCCCTTTTTTGGTAACATTATTCAGTTTCAGAAAAAATGTATTTGTCACATAATAGATAAAATATCACCAATGTTAGGATGTCTTGGATTACAAGCAATAGCCTTCTTAGGCAGTCACTGAAATATGCTTATGCAACACAGAACAGCATCTTTCCTGTGACCCACTAAAAGGATGTTCTAGACATTGTGTAGAAAAACAGTGTCATTTCCTTTGTTTAGGAAATCCACAAGAATCCTCCATCAAAATTAATGTACCAAGGACCAGTAAGCCAGAAGAGGGCAAAAATATAAGACATAGCTGCTGTTGTATATTTTGTTCTTTGATGATTTTGCTGAAATAGCGAAAAAAGAGATACCTGCAATATGTAACATCACTGATAAAACTAACTTCCACCAAGAAGACAAGAAGCTGTGTTGCTAGGGGAAACGAATGAAAGGCTAAAATCAGAACAGAGGTCTCCAACACTTCATAAACTTCCAAGAAACAAAGAAAGCATAAATCCTTGCAAATCTTCAGGTTTCATAGATTTTGCCTCAAGAAAAACAGGGCTAAAGGCAGAAAAGTCCCTCAAGATCCCCTTAACCCTAGGATAGAAGGATTAAGAACCTTCCTCTTCTTCCCATAAAAGGTAATTATTTTTTCTGGCAATATTTGCTACTTAATTTTATAACACTTTCAGACTCCAAAACCTCTAATATGGACATCTGTTAACTGGGAGAGTAACTGGTTGCAGCAATCAATTTCTCTTTCTTTCTGACAACGAATTCCTATTCTCTCTTACTTTTTATAGTCCATAATATAGATGACAAAAAAAGGAGAATTATATTTAATTGGCACATCTGACATACAAATTCACAGTTCATCTGAAGCCTAATCAATTGCCTATAAAGAAGGAAGCTTGTCTTGTGGCCTCAAATCTAGAAAAAATAATTTGGAGAACTAGTTCAATGGATTCTGACTATTTTGTACACTAATAGTTAAGTAAGCAAAGTGCAGGTAAAAAAATTGATAGTGATATTACCTACAAGATGGAGTGTGGTGAACCAGTACAAATAACCACCAGTTAATCTGGCATGTTTCTGTAGTACAATGCTTATATTAAGATAATATAGTTAGTTGAATTCATAATGAAGTCTTTGACCTTTTGCCCTATCCTAGATGATTCAGGATGTCTCATGTTAAAGAGTAGATGGGGGAAAAAAAAAACCAAACAGGAATGTCTGGCTCTACAAGAATTCAGTGTGCTTTAGATCATTTTTTCCACTCTTGGATAGTTACAATATTTAATTTCTCTTTTGTAAGTTTGTTAAAATGGACAATGGCAAGCACATGTTTTAAAGCAGCACTGACTCTAACACAGTCAGCATACAGGGCTCTTGAAAGTCAGCTGAATTATCCAGAACATCAAAGCTGAGCACACTGATTTGTGGCTAACATTTTATACACTTGCAGGCCAACAGACTATTCATCCCAATGAAGCTATGCACAGAGTACCTTTGAGCATATTTCCAAATCATTTGCTTTACCCTTTAGGATGAATCCAATGATCTTTTCAGCCTATCAAACTCCTTTCCATACCAATGGAGAAAGCTAGACATCTCTGAAAGCCTTCTGACAGGGGTTCACAGATGTTAAAAGAGGAAGATACTTTCTACATTGATTATGTAGTGAGCCCACAGCTTCCCTAATGCAGTTCCGTATGTTGTGTACTGAACTGTGAGTCACCTACAGCTGCCAGTAGGAAGTGGTAGGCAACGGGCTATGTCTGAGCAGGTGCCTGACTCACAGCATTACCATGAGGTATCATCATCCATGTAAGATTGAAAATGCTGGATTTTTGTAGAAGGGATGCCTATGCAACAACAGTATTAAGCAACTACACACAGATCATTCAGGAACTGTACAAGCAAGATCATTTGTTTTCATGGACTGATACTTCTATTTATAATGGAAACTATGACCAGAAAATGTGTTTTCTGGAATGGCAATCTAAATGTTAAACATTTATTAAAATCATACAGACAAAGACTTTCATTATATGGCAGCAAACTAAGTTGCAGAACAGAAACTGGAAATGTAACCTTTGATACAGAAATAAAATCTCCAGAGTCAGATAAGAATGGAAAAAAATCCCACTGTGCATACAATTCCAGCACACAGAGAACAAATATTTATTTTTATACAGCATTTGCTCCGTGTCTTCATGCATAAGTCACCTTGCCACTCCCTCAGCAGTTGCAGATTTCACAATACCCCTCACCTTGAGCTATACTCTTCCTCAGCTTTGTGATTAACTTCCAGGAAAAGCCTTAAGGCCTGACCTTGAGCATACTTCATGCGCATAAAGAAAATCACATGAAAAATGCCTACACAGCATCTCCATAGCAATAACAGTAATACATATGATTGCAGGATTGATCAAGACACTGAACACTATTTTTAATTATAATACCACAAAATAACCACCCTGCACTTAGGGTCATTTAAAATACTATTTAAAAAAACCCGTACCTATGAAACTTTTAACTACAGAGTTAACAGGATTTGGGAGGAATGTTTCCTACACTCTCCTGTGATCTATGAAACTCTGGACTTGTCAACACTGGCCTTTGGTTTAATTATTCATACCTTCAGCACCTAGACGTGCAATATACCAGGCAGAAATACATTTAGCAGGTCAGCAAAATCCAGCTGTTACAAAGTAACAAAATATATTATTGCCTGAGCAACACTCACAATAACAAACCTAGACTCCATTCTTGTAGGATTTCATGAAGTTCTGAGTCTCTATTCCCTTTTCTAGGGCCTGATGGTCTAAGGTAATTTATCAAATACATGCTAACTACGGCTTTGGACAGGCAACCACTTTAGCCTGCCATGAGGAGAAAAACCCACTTCTGTGAAGACAGAACTGTCCCAAAACCAGTCTTTGACTGAAGAATGAACTCCCTGGGAACTATAGTCCATCCAAGACCTCATAATCTCACCACTTTCCATTGTCAGTAAAAGGTGGGTTTTTTTCCTGCCCATGTCTTCTTGGTCAAGCATTCAGAACCATGCATATATTAAATAAAAAGAATTCTAAATATAGACAAATTCCTCCAGAAGAGAGTTTTTACCACCCTCCCAAAACAGGACAGTGCATCCCTGTGTGAGAGAGGTAAATTATGCTCCTCAGTGTACTTTAGAGGGACACCTTAGATCCTATGGAGATCAGAAGGAGGTGGGTACAAAATGAGGTACATGAGCAAAAACAGCTTATGAGATTTATAGATGCCCAGCAAACACTTCTCTTTTTAAAACGTTTTTTTCACTTTCTGTTCCTACCATAATCTTTCCCATGTATATGGAAATTATTTAGAAATAGAGTACTGTTATAAGTTTGATTTCTCTCTGATCACGATAACGTTCTGAACTCTGCTCCTCATCATACTACAATCACCTATTTTTGTAGACGCAGTGAAATCAGCAGCTTAACCCAGCCCAGGCTCGCCGCTCCCCCGCCTCCCTGCACACCCAGAAGTTGCCAGTGGCACCACGATGCCCACGCTGTATCCGCACACCAAGAGGAGATGCTGCTGCTGCTCCCTCTCTCCTCCTCGCCCAACGCGCGCCCCGCCAGAGGCCGGTCATACATAAAGTTCCGCCCTGCCTGGAGGAGGGCGATTTCTGACAGGCCTCCTGGGGCCCCGTACCTGACACCCGGGGCGGGGCCGGGCCGGACCGACCGCGCTCCGGGGACACAGCCAGGGCAGTGGAGCTGATGGAGCTCGTACCGGCCCCGAAAAGGGCAGCGCACGATACGGCGCTGCGCCAGCGCCTTCTCCCTCTGCCCGCAGGGACCGTTGGCGCAAGGCAGCGGGATGGAGGCGGGAGGCAGCGCCTCGCCAGCTGCCGGCTCCGCGCACCCCGCACCGGGGAAGGCGACAGCCGCTTACCGTTTCTCGCGTCCGTATGAGCGGCCCCGGCGGCCGGTGCTCCTGGAAACAAAGCGAGGGGCGCCCGATCCGACGCGGAGGTGCGGGGAGGGGGGTGGGGAGAATGGAGCGGCGGGGCGGCCTGGGCCTCCGCCACCCGGCCTCGCCCCGCGCAGCAGCGGCGGGCGGGGCGGGGCTGGTGGTAGGTGCCGGCTACGCCGTAGAGAGGAGCCAAGCCGAGCGCCTTGCGCCGCCGCAGCCGGCCCAGGTTACGGTGCGGGGCGAAGGGAGGAGCCTGCGCGGCGTCGGAGCGAGCGGCGTGGCCGCGGCCCGCTCTGTGCCGCGGGGTCCGCCGCCGCTGCAGCCCAACGGCCGCGGGCGCCGCCGCGCGCACGGGGCCGCCGTTGCAGCCCAATGGCCGCCCAGGAGGGCGAGGGGCGGTGGAAGGGGCCGTCAGGGAGCGGAGGCGGGTGGGAGCGGTTTGCAGCACGGGCCGCACTTACCTGGCGGGTGGTTCCTCCGCGCTTCCCGCGTTCCTAGTGTCAGTCCAGCCATCGTTTGAATAAGTCCGGGCTTGGACGTTCAAGGCGAGGTTTGACGGGGCTCTGAGCAACCTGATCTAGTTAGAGATGTCCCTGATGGCTGCAAGGGGGTTGGACTAGATGACCTTTGAAGGTCCCTTCCAACCCAATGAGTTCCATGATTCTAAGTCCATACCTGCTTGGGTACCGGTAGGCAAGCACGCCTTGCCTGGACTAATCTACACCTGGGATGAAGCTAACTGAGAAGAAACACAGCACTGTTGCTGAGGAAGGTGTCTATAGGTAAGGAGGAAGTGGAGGAAGGTTTAAATGTAGGAGCAGTGGTCAGGGTGGTGCTGTGGTACCTGGGAAGAGGGATTGCTGCAGAGAAGGGGTCTTTCTGCCCTAAGGCGGAGGAGATAGGGGGTTGCAGTGGGAAGAGAGGCAGTCAGTGAGCCTGGGTTTCTGAGGAGACAGTGAAGTGCTGTGAGCTGGCCCAGAACTCGTCTGGGTATGTCTAACCAGGGCAGCAGTCACTCCAGGATAAGTTTGGATGACTTTCTTGGTGGCCTTCTCCTGAACTTGCTCAGCAGATGTTGATCATTTTGATGTCTTTCCTGGGGCCCAAACCTGGATATGGAAACCTAGATGTGGTCTAAGGTGCTTGTATTTAGCTCATCCTGCATCCCTGTGCATAGTAAGGGCATTTCACTTCCTTTCATTGTGTGCATGGCTGTTCTGGCTGCTTGGCATACCAGCCTTGAAGTACCACCTTTGGTGCTGGTTGCTGTGGTGTGGAGCAACAGGCCTTGGTCCTGGATTTAAGAACAGGAGAGACAAGCAACAAAATTCCTGTTTCTTTGGACGCTTACCTTGGTATCTTGAATTTTTTGTGCAATGTTGGTGGTTCACTGAGTTTGGCTGAAAGTGTTATGAAATACACTTTCTGGTCTATGCCATGGAGGGCTTTCTCTGTGCTCAGTGGAACTGTTGAGTTAATCTCATCCTGAAGCAGAGGTGTGAGTAACCCTTACAGTGCTGCAGGGATGTTGTCTGGGTAGCTAACAGTCTTCTGAGGGGAAATCGTCAGCGGGTGAGTATTCCTGTTGTTCAGAAACTGGCCATTCCAGGACTGTATTCCTGATGGATGGCAACAAGAAGATCATAGAATCATAGAATCATTTAGGTTGGAAAGGACATCTAGGATCATCAAGTCCAACCTTTGTCCAATATCTCCTTGACCCCTAGACCATGTCTCGAAGTGCCACATCTACTTGTTTTTTGAACACCTCCAGGGATGGTGACTTCACCACCAACCTGGGCAGCCTGTTCCAGTGCCTGATCACTCTTTCAGTAAAGAACTTCTTTCTAATGTCTGATCTAAACCTGCCGTGATGCAACTTGAAGCCATTACCTCTTGTCCTGTCATTAGTTACTTGGGAGAAGAGACCAGCACCAGNTAAACAAGACCAGCCCCAGAACTGAGCCCTGGGGGATCCCGTTTGTGACCAGCCACCAACTGAATTTAACTCCATTTACCACAACTCTCTGGGCTCAGCCATCCAGTCAGATTTTAACACAGCAAAGAGTCCAACTGTCTATGCCATGAGCTGCCAGCTTGTTCAACATGATCCTGTGGGAGATGGTGTCAAATGCTTTATTGAAGTCTGGGTAGACAACATCGACCGCCTTGCCCTTATCCTCTAGGCGGGTCACCTGATCATAGAAAGAGATCAGGTTGGTCAAACAGGACCTGCCCTTCATGACCTCATGTTGGCTAGGCCTGATCTCCCAGTCGTCCCGCACTTGTTGTGTGAGTGCATCCAAGATAAACCTCTCCATAATCTTCCCCAGTACTGAGGGCAGGCTGACAGGCCTGTAGCTCCCTGGATCCTCTTTCCTGCCCTTCTTGTAGATGGACATCACATCAGCAAGTTTCCAGCCACCCAGGACCTCCCCCGTTTGCTGCTGAATGATGGAGAATGGCTTGACAAGCTCCTCTGCCAGCTCCCTCAACACTCAGGTGGTTCTTATCTGGCCCCATAGACTTGTGCGTGCCCAATTGGCCTAGCAGGTCATTAACTGCCACTTCCTGGATTACAAGGGGGTTATTCTCGTCTCCATCCCTGTCTTCAAGCTCAGGGGGTAGAGTACCCTGAGAATAACTGTTATGGCTACTAGAGGCCGAGGCAAAGGCAGCATTAAGTACCTCAGCCTTTTCCTCGTCCTCAGTGACAATGTTCCCCCCCTCATCCAATAAAGGAGGGAGATTCTCTCTGGTTCTGTTATTGATATATTTGTAAAATTGCTTTTTACTATCTCTCACCACAGCAGTCAGACTGATTTCTAGTTGAGCTTTTGCCTCTCTAATGTTCTTCCTACATGACCTAAAGATAGCGTTTGATTGCAGGAAACTCTGGCAAGTGGAGCGTCTATCTGATGAGCACTTGGAAATTGCCAATTTTTCTAATGGAAGACAGCAATCATTTGTAAAATTCAATTAGGTCAGAGGTGATGTTAGGTTGAACATTAGACTGATGTAGGTGTTTGTCGCAGTCAGGATGGACAAAGCGACAACAAATCTTAGCAAAAGCAAGCAAGCAAAGCAGATGCCTTTATTGTTCTCTTTCTCTGTACATTTATACTTTCTTTTCTCCTTGTTTTCCCCAAATGTCTTTTCCCCATTGGTCCAAAGTTGTTATTATTCTTTGTCATTGGACAATATTTGCACAGTTCATCACAACTCAGCTTTTCTGCCACAAGGACACGTGCACCTCAGTTTTCGGTCAACATCTCAAACTTGTTTATCTCGGAGTTATTCTTGTGCTTGTTTATTCTCTCAAGGGTAGACTGGAATCTTCTCAAGGTCAAAGTTACCCTGTCCAAGGGCCTCAGCCCAGCTGAGGTCCCCAACAGGTGTTCAGTATGGAAGATGCTGCACATTGTTTTCTTTCCCAACAGTGTTGCTCACTGACCTGAATGCTTCCGTGTAACCTCTTTCAGGGTGTGTCTGTGGCTGATTCTTCTTGTACAGCATAGGAAGGCTCTCTAGAGAAGTTTGAACTTGATGTCCTGGAGTGCCCCTTGGTGGCTGCTTCCAAGATGAGTGAGCTTAACCTCAGACCTGTGTCCACGCAATCAGATTTTGAGGAATTTCTAGATCACCCTTTATTCATTTCCTAGAAAAGCGGGTCCCCAGTGTCTGTCCGTTGCTTTCTTCAGTTGAGCAGAGCCATGTGCTTTGGTTCATGGAGAATCTGAGTTAGTTTATAGTTAGCACTGATGCTGCAGCAGGGAAAAGGCACCACTGGTGAGAGTAGAAGGAGTTTGGTGGTGTGATTTTCCATTTTTCCTCCTTTCCATCGTATGTTTTGTGCAGCATCACACTGTCAGATTCATTGTGTGCATCTTACCTAGATGTTCAGTGGTGCGGAAGGGAAGGACTTTGCTGCCAGACAGTTCACAGAGGTGCTCACTTCCTTTTTACCTAAGCTGGAATTCTTGGTTCTGCTCCCCCTCCCTTCAGACCTAGAGTTCATGTCTATATTGGGTGTACTGTTTGATGTGCCTGTGCTGGGTCTGCCCTGCTATGTTTTGGAGGTGGGTTGGGTATATTCTGAGTTCTCTGGAGTGGTCAGGACACTGGGGTTCATAAACAATGTGGTGCAAGTGAGAGTAGCCACTTTGCAATCTTGTGTTTTGGACTGTGAGCCTCTACAGAGTTATGAGCTCAGTTCCCAGTGGTACTACAGAGTGCTAGAGAAGATGTGTCATCTCTTACATGTGTTTTCTATACTGCATGAGATAAACATGTTTTGCTTATATATTGATGCCTATCTCCCACATTATCATAAAATGAGTATCATTTATCATAAATCTTGATTGAGGAGTCTCTACTTAAGCCTCCACCCAGAAACACCCACAGTGCCTGAGCTACCTGTCGGTCTGTAAAGATGAGCCCTTTAATGTGATCTTTCATCTCCTGGAATAATATTGTAGTTGAGCAAGTGGGACACACTACCGCGGTCAACTAAGAATCTAGAACTTGAAACAACTTATTTACTGACAGTGTCAGGAATATTTGTTGAGATGGATGCTGTCATCCTCTGTGTGCAGGCTGCTGCTGTGTCTGCATCTCCTCAGTCTTTATTGTTCAGGTTATGAACATGAAAATGGTCGTATGTGTGTATGTGTAAAGGGGTTAACAAACCATTAGCGTGAGGGCAAGTATCTGTCCAACAATTGAGTGATTTCTCTCTGACAAAGGTTTTCTGGTGTTGGATTCCTTGGCATTTGGACCATTAAAGCCAACTACTGTCTACTTAGATGCCAGAGTGGTCTTGCTAGTGAAGATCTTTGGGGTCTGGCTTGATGCTGTTGGTAATGTGAGGAGAGGAAAACAGGCAAAACACTATATGAAGAAGATAGATTATTTAATTTAAACAAAGATCAGTAATAATTCAACAGAGAAATTAGTATCTCCCATTTTGGGTAGTTCATGGGATAACACCTCTGTCTCAGGTGGAAGATGTAGTATTGATCTACAAGGTAGGAGAATATTAAATTGCAATTGTAGCAAAATCAGTCCTATAAAAGCTAAAAATTTCCAAAATAAGTGATCCCTTCTAATATGTATTTTCAGCAGTCACCCTCATGTACCTCAACTTCCTCAGAGAGTGCAGTCACCAAAATAATGTAACACAATGAAAAAAATTGCAAACCAATTGGCAATGGTTTGTAAACTCCTATACCAATCCCTATAGCCATATTCTACCAGTAAATAGAAATCTTTGTGGGTTTTGCTGATGAGCCCCCTATGTGAAGCTTTAAGAGTGTTTTGTCATCAGTTCAATGATTTTCCAATACATTTTATCAGGTGCATCAAGGCCCCAGATGAAATCAAAATGTCCCCAAGCAGGAAAATGCTCATGGTAAATAAGATTACTAATCCGAGGAAGTAGCTTTGCCATGTCTTTGGGATCTGCAAATTTGTCATCTCCACCGCTCCAAACAGCAGTTGGTATGTTTATCTTCTCTATCTTGTATGCAGGAGGAGTAGACTGTAAAAAAGGGAGGAGATCTGAGTGAATACTATTGTATCAGAAGTTGTGTTCAGAGAAAGGATTCTATGCAAGCATCTCTCTTTCCCTTCTGCATTCACTACAGCACAACAGTAAGGCTGAAGGCCAACCTCCCTAACCCCATTCCCTATTGACTGTGAAAGGGAACGATTCATCCTGTTCTTATCTTTCCTTAGTGCATGGCTATGAGTTGTCCTGCAGTTTGGCACCTGCTTGTGCTCTTTGGAGGTGGGGATATGGAAAGAGCAGCATCTGTGTTTATCAGGCAAGGACTGTGTCATTGTTTTTCATATGGGTCTGGGTTTGGCTTATATAGGGTCCTCTTACCACTTTTATGGGGCATGAAGTGAAAAACTTTTATTTATATTGTTACAGAGTTCACTTGACACTCTCAGTCACAGTGTTGCTACTGATAGAGTAATACGAGCATATCTGCCTTGCCTATGATCACAGAGGAAGCCAAAGAAACATGGACGAGTAGAATGATTATCTGAGAGCTGAGCCAATTGACTTAATGCCGGATGATTGTTTGTCTATAGGATAGTAAGAGACCACAAGATGCTTTTAGATTGACCCCTATTATATAAGGATTATTCTATTATTTTTCTTGTTGACTGCTTTTTTGGTCAGTTTCCCAACTTTCCAAAGTATTGGGAATAGAACATTGCTCATTCCAAAATTTAAACTTTGTTATTAAAAGACCATATGTGTGGATGGAGAGTGTCAGAGAAGTATTTGGAGTCTTTCTCCACCTGTAAAATAATGTGCCACCCATAAAGCAACCTGCCCTGACTCAGAAAAGCTCAAGAGAAGTCAACTGACTTGATCAAATCTCAAAAAATTGCCAGGCAAGTTATCAGTGTTTCAGGAGGAGTGTAGTATTTCTGAGTGTTGACTAGGCAGTAAGCAAAGCTCCTAGTGATGAAGTTTTGTCTGTTTCCTTTTTTCTGTACAGGATACTTCAGTTCACCACAGCAGTAGTCTCCACTATGCTGTACTGAATCATCCCTTCTGTTTTATTTTTACAGTGAGTAGCTTCCCAAAACCAATGTATGCATTTCCACTTTTTTGGCTGTTCATTTTGTTTGTTTGTTTTTGCCATTCTAGTGCTTATCTGAGAGGCAGACCTGGAGGATTTTGGGGGAAGAGAAGAGCTCCATACTCATCCAGTCTTAGGACTTGGATGTGGCTCTTGACCTTTTGGGAAAGATAGATAAATTGACATGTCATTGGATACATCCTTGCATACTCAGGGGGGGCAGAACAAAGTTCTGTTAGCTGTGTGCAAGGAACTGTCTATGCCTTGTCTGTGAATATAATTCTACACATATGAGTATTAGATTCATGTGAAACATTACGTCAAACCACTTTCCCCCTCTTTAGCATGCACAGGTGCTAAAATCCAAATTTTCCTGTTCTTACTTTTGCCAGGACCCAAAGATGAGTTCTCAGGAAAATTGTATTGCCTTACCTGGTTGTATTTCTTCATATTTTCCTTGGAGCCGTAGTCATAAGCTTGAAATCGGTCTGCATATTTTATCTATTAATGTTGTAACAAGGACAGATAAAATGAAAGTGTTAAAAAGACAGAGCAGACTGCAGGAGGTATTTTCTTGCCTATAATTGAAGCCAAGGCTCAGATACTGGATATGCATCCAGGGTACTGAGGATGGATCACTGAGGTGAGTGGCTTCATCACCTTTCCTCTTGCTAACATTCTCTCTTAATCTTCAGCTGTCACCCCTGGTATGTTTTGTTATTAAAATTTTGCTTGACTACCTTAGTTACCCGAAATTGGGGTCCCTGTTTGTGATGTGGAGGTGTATTAGGGCTATTAGAAGTCTAGTGTAACGTATGACACCTCTTTACACACCTTGGCTTTTGTGTGTCAGGTTTGTCTGGTCTGTTCACAATAGTGGTGACATTTCCAAAGGCTCTGTACTTCTTACAAAAGTTTGGCTGTTGGGAGTAAGTTGTGATTATCTTAACACTAAATTGTTGTCTTCTTGGATATACATTGTTTAAAAGTTAAAAAAAAATAATAAAAGATGAATCTGTCTTACGGATATGCTAGATATCTGCTAGGTTGTCTCTATTTTCTGACTCTGGGCACTCATGGTTTGGATCCTGGGAATTTTAGTCAGAGATGTTTGCAGGAGCATGCGTGTATATAAGGGTGTGCAAAAGCAGCCACAATTCTGTGCACATGCATTGATGTGCTTCTGACCTGGTGCTCTCTTGCCCTGATCTGATGTGGAACATAGGTAGAACAAGATTAGATCTGAGAGTGGTGTAAGATGCCAGCAGAAGAAACAGTTCCAAATTTTGCCATTATGCCAGCAGAAGCATTTGTGTGGTTAACTGGCTTTGGGAGGTGATCCAGGCTGCAATTAACCCTCTGGGAGAAAAGCTTTAACCCGCATTACTTCTTTGGTTCATCTCCTGGCTGCTCAAATTTCCACTACCCTCCCACCACCTGCCGAGTGCCGAGAACGTGCTTGCCTTCACTTCTGCAGCTTTCAAGGTAAATGTCTTCATAAATAAAGATGAAAGCTGGAAGCCATTAGGGCTCAACATGCTGAGAGGCCTGATGTGCCCTGGGGAAATTTCAGTGCCTGATACCAAAGGGGCAACTCAGGTAATGGTCTCGTGAGCCATGGGAAACAGTGCTCCCTTAGTGGTAGGTGCTCAAGGCAGCAAGTGAGAAGATGTGATGGGCAGTTTCCCGGATCCACCATCCCTGGACTTCCCTGTAGGCTGTGGGTTGCGTAAAAAAGCAGTATTAAGAGTCTGTTTATATGTCATTTTTACCTGATGCCAATGAATAATGTTCTGTAATGATGTTCCGGCAGGGTAATGTCCTACGTATGTATCCATTCGACTCTGGAGAGAAAGCAGAAGTGTTACAAAGGTAGTGATCCAGTGCTGTGACAGAATAAAGCTGTGAAGGACCTGAGCAACATACTGCTGCTGTGTTAAAACCCCATTTCAATAGGATATTCTTCAAATTTCAAAAAGAAAGTTGAGAAGAGCCTCACAAATATGTTTATGGTAGAAATGAGTATGTAGAATTTCATCCCTTTGGGAGAGTCTTTCTCACATTAGTGTTTAGTCATATGAAAAACATTATTTGGGGAGTGTGTATGGCCTTTGTTTTTCCCAGTTTCAACAGTTTATATGTTTTTAAATAATGCTGTGCTTAATTGGTAGAGGAGGATTGTTAGTAGACTGTCTGCTCGAGCATAATGAGGCTACAGGTGTGGGACTTTTTTACAAGAAATATTTGTTAAATATTTTGAGTATGAGAGATTGAAGGCCACTGGAGAACAGATATATGGATGGTCTTCAAGAAAAACTGTAGCAGCCGGAGTAAAGGATTAAGATCTTGCTGTTAAGAGAAGTGTGAAGAAACAGCTTTGAGCTTTGGCTGGAAATGTTTTGATGTGTACAGACCAAATAGAATCAGTCTCTTATGGTCAGATGATTTGAACGTCTCCCTATTTAGGAATTAAAATATGAGGATCTTTCTCCATCAATTTATCCATATTAAAAAGCTTTGATATCTTTCCAACGCATCTTTGGCTTAGCCCAAGAAGAGGGGACACTGAGGGGCATCATTGCAAGACAGGACCATTCTGAATTCAGAAGCCCTTCTTCCCTGCGTGATTTTAATATGTCAGGTGGCACATTTCATTAGCTGAGGTCCTAGTTGGCAGTACTTAAAAACCCCAACACATTTATCTATATTTCTGCAACTGTATGTAGACATAGGGGAGAAACATTTTTGTCCTTCAATATTACTTTAGCTTTACCTTTATTAAGGTATTCTTGGACATACTCACCATGTTCAGGCTTTGCATCCTGTCCCCAGATATGTAGCAGAAAACACTGCCACAAAATTTTCCCAGAGGTCTGCAGATCCATGTTAGAAGCCCTTTGAGCAGTTCATTCTGGTGAAGAACTCCTTTGCAGCCAAGTAGTAACTGAGGGGAGAGAAAGTGTAAAATGTTTTCTTTTTCCCTTGCTGCAGGACTATTTCATGCAGAAAACTTATACCCTTTACTCTAATAGCCTTGCCTCTTAATCAAGATTGCTGAAACTGCTTGTCATTCCAGTATCCTTTAAAGTGTTTTCTTCCCAAGAGCAGAAAACATGTTCTTCCTGCTTCTTGTTAGGCATGAGTCTTGGAGATCACTATCCACCTGATTTTAGTGCACTGACCTCAGTGAGAGGTCAGTTGGCTGTACTAATTACTTCAGAGTATAGGAAGTCCCTTTTTGCCCTAATATTTCTTCCAGACAGGTGCACAAACTGTACTGTGAGTATTGGTACTACGTAAAGAGGGAGCAGACAAATGAGAAGGATGTGAAACTGAGAGGTCTATAATCACATAACGGGTACAGCTTGGGCAGAAAGAGGATGTCCTCCCGCAATTTGACAAAGTATAGCATGCAGGATTTCCACCATTCCCAGCGAATTCCACTAAATTGGCAAATTCTGGTGCGAAATAGGTATTTCCCTTTAAGTTTCCATTGTCATTTTGCAAGTAAATATTTGACAAGCATAAATGAACTGCATGTCTAATAAAATTAATACATGAGGTATCTTCTTTGTTGTTTTCTACTAGTGCTTAAGGCTCAATTTAGTAGACTGTTAGATGCCTTCTGCTACCAGTGCACTTCCTTCAAAAATACTTGATTTAAACAAATAATGGTGAAAATATGCCTGTTATCTTAAAGAAGTTGCAAGAGAGAAACTGTGTTATGCCTTGCAGCTTAGCTCTTTGGAAAGTCTGAAGTCTACCAGCACTGTCAACAGCCTGCTACACTGAATTTGTTCTTAACTCATCACCTCCTTAAAATTACTTCAGGTTAAATGAGACCAGTATAGACAAGGCAGACAATTATGTGGTTTAGAAAAAGAAACGACATACCCTAATCAAAGATTGGGGAAGACCTACAAATGTTACCAGAGGACTGGTAGCATGCGTGATTGTGGTTACTGGTCCCAAAGCAAAGAACACTTTAACCCTTTGAGCCAGCTCAGGATAAGTAGAAAATGCTATGAAACCTGCAAACACAGAAGACACAGGTCAAATTAGTGAAGAGATATCCACAGACCAAATAAATTGAAAGCAGTAAACAGCAAAGAAGTAAGACTAGATTAGCAGCACATTGTCCATTGTCCATTTCTGTGCTGCAGACCTAGGGAAAGTATTTGATTCTTGAAACTTAGTTGGGAGACAGAATTCATTCATATTAAGGATACAGATTCATTAGAGCATGTGGAGATACTGATTTTCTCAGAACTGACAATTTTGTGTTAATGCCATTTTTGGGGGAGAAGATGCATTAATCAGATTTTCTTAATTCAAATTCCCTTTCAAGTTCCCCAAACTCTAACAAAACAATGAGGTTTTCAACTTGCAATCTCTAAAAGACTGTATGTGTTTACTCTATCATGCAGTATAAATATATATATTTGTATAACTATAAATATTGTATAAATGCAATAATTATCTGAAGATTAAGAGCAGAATTTTTACTTGTAACTAAGCACAAACTCAAGTGAGAGTGAACACATGCATAAAAGAAGGATATGGGGAAGGCAGGAAACGAATGAAGGAAGGAAAACCAGGAAGGGTGCATCTCATCCTGTTTTCTGAACATGTCTAAATTTCTCCATTGATGGATTTGGTGAGAACTTTAACTGGTTGCCTAACACATAGATGTCTAAAGATTAAGAAAGTGAAGCTTTGTTTTGAATGATTTGTTCTGCAAAAAGACCCTTAGAATACACATATAAGAAGAAAAGAAAATAATTGTGTAAGAATGTGGCTACATGCCACTTCCCCTCATTTCTTTCTTTGTTTCTGAGTTTATATTTGTAAAAAGGCAATGACATACCATGGCATAAACCCCAATATCTACTCATGGATCTTATACATAAATCATAAACACTAACACTAATTGTTTTGACTCAGGCAGTCCTAACATATTACCTGCAGATGTAGCCTCTGAGTGACCAACATAATATACGTCCTTCTGTCCAGTTTTATTCATGATGAAGTACAGCTCTGCTGGAATATCATATTTACCTATATCATCAAAGCTATAGGGAAGAAACACAATAAGCTAGCAGATAATTCAGCTGTTACTGAATGTCAGTTTTGTTCATCACACCAAGCAGGATCCACTGAAAGATGAGGCTGCACACTTTGTCTGCATTCTTGCTTGAGCTGGGGAAGGGGTAGAGGGACACAGCTGTATTGCCAGGCTGCCTCATGACTTGAGCTCTCGGCCAGTTCTGTCCATTAACTGAGGCTCTTGCAGAAGTGAATTTAATTTTTGCTTTCACCAGCATGGGTTACAAAAAATGTTTCTCAATTAACATCAGTTGTGATAGATCAGATTTCTAGGCTGGGCTGAGCAGTGTCCGCTCCTGTCTGCCCTTGGAACATGGTGTCTGGTGGGAGACTTCCAGGTGACAGTTGCTTTCCAGTGTTGGAAGTCTTTTCCCCAAAGAAACCAGCACTGTGTATGGACAAAGGTGACCTGTGTACTTCCAGCTTTACTTCTGTATATGCTGATTCTAGAAGGGCCTGTCCAGATCACATAGCCAAGCCCTTCTTATAACCCCCCTGACATGCCCAGAAGTGGCTGCACTTGGGGAAGAGAGTTGGCCTAATCTCCTTAGATGTTGCATGTCCCACTTGAAGTCAGGTTATATGAAAACCAGTAGGGTTTTCATATCATCCAGGATGGGATTTTTTTCGTATAACAACAAGGGGAAAGGTTCTGCATCCCAATATTTACTGCCCGATCTTGCTAGTCCCCTGAAATTTGTTTTTTTCAAGAATACCTGAACTGCCAAAACTCTTTCTGGCAAGACTTATGAGTCTTGTGTTTTAAAGACCAGGTGTCTCCTCGGCTGTTTCCCATCCAGACATCATAGCCGGCATCAGCAAGGATGAAGCCTAGGCTGTTGTTGTGCAGGTTAGAAATCCACTGAATAGCATCTCCTAAAATACCGTGGTGTAGCAGGACTGCAGGCTTTTTCCCTGAAAAAGAAGAGGGGTTTCATATGTTTTAGTAGTAAGTAATAGGTAGTTAAAACCAGGGTGCAGAGACTAGTTTTGCAGGAGTGTTTTAACCTATATACAGTTTTCAGGTCACATTCCTGACTAGGTGCTGAGATGAAAAAGTGTGGAACATGCCGTTGCACATGTAAAGTAGAAAGATGGGGGACTCATGCAAAAGTTGAGTCTCAGAGCTTTCTAATGTACTGCAACTATGTCAGAGTCACACCTGTATTTTGGCTGTTCCTCCCAGCAGGAATTCTGAAAACACCAAGAATGTAACCATCCTCTGTGGTAACTTGATATTCTTCACTGGGGTATCCATGATATCTGATAATTTCACTCTGTGAGAAGCCAAAGGAGAGCTTGTTAACATGCATTTACAGTGTAGTGATGGATAGAGAAGGTATCTAAAGGCTGCTTCTGTCCAAGAATGTGAAGCTAGCCATGAACGTGCTAGGAAAAGAAATGTGATAGCATATTGCTGGCTTTATCTCTACTGCTCTGCGTTGTATGGGTAGGAAAGGACCCAAAAGAGATTCCTGCAGGACAGCACAACCCGTGCCTCTCTCTTTAGGGGATGATCAGATATATGCTATAACATAGCCATGGAGACTGGAGGATGCAAATGGCAGTGAGAGCAGTTGAGCTGTGTTTGTGTGATGGGGTTTGTGTGTGCTCTTTAATGTTGTATGTCTCAAATTGAAATACCAAGAGCTGCATTTTTTTCAGGTAGAAGCACCTAGTTATACTTGGAGCTTTCTTGATGTACCCCATATTGCTTAGGTTTTGGCTAGCTGGGAATTGCTGTAGCAGCAGTACCCAAGCACTACACAGGCTTTAAAGAGTGGCAGGATGACAGAGTTCACCTGTGCATTAAATGAGACTGTTCCTGGGCCCTGCAGGTTGGTTGTATGTTCTGTCATGTATTAGGACTCTTTTGGGAGTAGCTTTTCCCCAAGCATCGCAGTGCCCTCCACCACTTTTGCTGGATGCATCTTTGTTCTTTTAGACTTAGGGGATGATGCTATTAAACAGCTCAGATAAAACTGTCCTGCTTTGAAGGGCAGCTAAGCTAAGCAGTGTGGATGTGGGCTGTTCTGTGATGGTATTTTGAGGCCCCTGGCCCCAGGGACCATGGCTGAGGTTAAGTATCACAGGTCTTGTTAAAAGATGCATCCAAGTCTTTTTCAGATCTTCTTAGGTGGTAGTTGTCTCGAATTTGACCCCATATTATGGGATAAAGCAGAACTGTACTGACTGACTTTTTGGGCGATAGTTTGTCGTGTTCTGCAAGGTTGATACAGAACATACCTTTCTAGAGAGTAAACCTGCAGCAGTATCTGTATAAGACAGTGCCAAAAGATGTGGGTTTTGGGCCATAATGAACACTTTCTTGCCACAGTGTGGTTAGGCAAACTGCGTAGGGTGGATCTCCTATTACAGACTCACTCACAACACCACCTATTACACTATTGTGAGGAAATCTGTGGTAATTCAGAGTAAGGTGTCTGGGATTGCTTTTTATTGTGAGAATCTGCAGTTTGAAGAGGGGATTCATCCTCTCTCACAACTGTACTGAGCAAAGAGGTTGTTACAGAAGAGGAGGACTTTGCTTCACTTGAGACTAAAAATCAGCCTTTGCCTCCACTTCGAAGGAATTCCTTTCCCTGGCAGCTTGGACTGTTTGGATAGGAATATCAAGGTTTCTTCTAGGCCAGTGCTCCCTATCACAATGCTGGAGGGACCATTTTGAAGGGGCCCTACTTTTAGCCTTCATACAAGGACTGTTAGTGATGGGGCATTGGTAGCGGTGCTTGGAGAGATGCAGTAGAAAGAAAGATAGAGAAGGTGCCCAACTTACAACATTCATAAAGCTTTCAGGGTTGCAAGTTTTCCTGTAGTGACCTGTGTCTGTATTCAGAATGGAGGATGTTGTGAATCCTGCTGAAAAGATTCCTTGGAAGCAGAGCAGTACGAGAAGGCACCACATCTTGGGTCTATGTGAAAGAGCACATGCAGGGGTGTTTGCATTAGGAAGAGAGTGCTGTGGAATTCCACAGGAATACCCAAGTGGGAAGTCTCCTGAAGGTTGCCCAACCTCTTTTCCCCAAGTGAATGCCAGAATAGGTACCTGTCTGAGGAGGGAATGTGCACAGCTCGCTCTGTTTAACAGGGGCCAGGAGTGAATCAAAGGCTCCAGGAGGGTGTGGAACCAATCTGGGGGAATGTACTTGAATGACATCGGTGCTAGTTTGTGCTATAAGTTCCTTCCTTTATCACTCACATATGATCCTCCCTATTATAAATCTGTGCCTTAGCCACCTGAAGGAAAGACTGCTTTTTTTGTGTTTTTTAGGGGTTGATTGATGATCATAGGGAAGCTTTTCTTAATGGAAATTATAGAATACAATCTACCTAGTCAGTGCCCTGCTTTTTGGCTGTAGTGACCTTTGTAATCAGCATAGAAGAAATAGACAAGTCATAAAACCATAGTATATTATCTGACATGTCATGGGCAAGAATTTTAAGATTTGGAGAGCCTGGAAAGTCTAGCTGAGAGACCTGTTTTCTCTGAACTTCTTCATGAGGGAAGGAGTTCTCAATTCTTTTCATTTCTTTTATTAAATCTATCATACTCCTTGAGTTGCCACAATATTTTGATTAAACCCAAACTGGGATATATTCTTAATTTTAATATATACATCCAAACTCACTGTAGTCCATTCAGTTTTCAGGAGAATACTTCCATTCTTCTGTCAAAAAAATAGGAATCCTTCCACCAGTGTGCTCTAGAAGCACAGTTTTGTAGCAGATAACTGCTTCCTGCTGTTTTATTCAGTTCAAACTGAAGTAAAACATGTTCCTCTATTTCTGCACATGGAACATAATTTGGGAACAAAACTGGAAACTTTAGCTTAAGTCACAATTTGGTTTTGTACTAAAGATGAAACAATGGGGTAGCTAAATAGTTGCCCTTTTTAGTGTATACTTTTAGCTATATACTATATTGTCACCTGTTTCAGCTAGCACGTTTTGAGGCGCTTACAGATGAATACTTTGCAAATCAAATAGCGCGCACCAATTAACTGCAAGGCTTGGCACACTGTCTCATTAATTTCAGTGGCAAAGTCTTGACTATAGGAGCCTTGAACAGCATTCTAGTCTTTTTATGTAAAGACAAAACGCCAAGGAGAGACATTTACCATGGCAAGATGGAGTTAACAGAAATATTTAATTTTTTTTTAAATGAGGAAGAGACCTGAAAGGTACACTCAAAATGCCATTTCTGAAGACTTTTGATATTTAATGAAAATAAGCTTTAAACCTTCTAGAGATTCGTCAGTGTATGCTCAAGAGAGTAATTTTTTTCACATACACTGTAAATGGGACAGAAAGGCACTGGGGCAGTTAATGTGGCTGCCAGATGTCAGAATCTCCTGGTTAACTTACAAGGAAAGTTTAAATGCATTTAGAACTATGAGAGTAAAGTGCCCAATATATCCATGTGCTTTCAATACCAAGATTTTCATGCATCCACACTGATGTCTTTAGAAAAAAAACCCTACAATTACAACGAAATGAAAACATCAGTCACTCCTTTTTCCCATTTGTGCAGGTCAGAGACTTCTTCCTCTCCTCAACTTTAGCAAACATGCACTTCGATGCATAGCATCAGGCTTGTAGATCAGAAAGGATGCAGGCTGTCTACTCTGACAAGCAACTGCACAAAACCAAGACTGCACATCTTTATGGAGACAAGCATCAGAGAAAAAGACCATGAGCACATATGTACAAGCAACTCACCCCTGCTTTGGCTGCCTTGCTTGTGTCTTCTGCTGCAGTTCCTGGTCTGTCTCCACTAGCAAACTGATTCAGTGGCAGAAACCTTTGCCAATAAAAGGAGCAGCAGTAGAGTGCTGTGTGATATCTGCCCATAAAGGAGAGCATGTTTAAATGCTGATTTGGCAGTATTGCATCATTGGAACAGGAGAGGTAAAAAGGCGTCTACCAGTATAGGTTGGGGACTGAGCTGTTGGAGAGCAGCGTAGGAGAAAGGGACCTGGGGGTNTGTGATTCTGTGGGTCAGATATTTAGCAGGGACCTGGGGGATTCTTGTCCCCTGTGGCTGTGACAGATCTAGGTCTATACTGCTGCATGTCCTGGGGTCTGCTGTGACAAAATGAAGATGAGGGAGAGTCTAGCTTTTCTCAACACTTCCTACCTATGAATGTTTCTTCTGCTGCAGTGGTTTGTACAGAAGAAGCTGGCGGGGTCACTGGTTCCACACCTGTCACTTGTTTTCTCAACTGTTGTTTCCAGATTGCTTGAGGACATTTCTTCTCTGTTACATAATCTTAGAATAAAAATACAAGTGATATAAAAGGTGTGTAATTAGCATCACACACACTTTCCTAAGAGTGTCACCACGAAAACAATTCTGCTTGATAAAGTAGAATGTAATCTGTGGAAAGGCCAAAAAAGTGATTTCTTTATGAAAAACATTACAACTTGGCAAGTCTGATACCCCTGCCCAGTGAAAGATACAGAAGACTTTTCTCTGCTGTGTTCCCAGATAACACCATACTACATTTTTTTGTTTTATAGATTTGTCAGCCTGTAATGATCTACAACATTTTGCATTTTCACCTTATGCCAGCATATGGGATATGTGATATCGTTTCTGATATTGTTAGTAGGAGTCAAGTAAAGAGTAAGAGACACGTAAACCCAGCTGAATTAGGAAAAGAGACAATGAAAGTAACATAAAAAGAGCATAGGAAATGCAAAACCTAAAAGGTAAGTATTCTCTTTTAAAATGCTGGAACAAAACTTTGATGCCCAGGTGGTCTGGCCTACAACTGGACATGGCATGAGGTGCCCAAATATGTCTTAATTGCAAGTGTCTGTCAACTCTCTCCTGAGGTGTCCTGTGACTTTAAACACATCCCTGATGATCTGCAGGCTTAGAGGGGGAGGAAAAAGGGGAACATGTGTGTTTTTTTCTCCTTTACAAGCTCTGTAAAATACAAAAGTAGTGTTCATTTAAGGAAGTGGTATATGCTCTTCCTTTGTCTTGAAACACTATTCCTCTTCCCAAGTATTTTGTGGTTCTCATCAGTTTTCTCCCTGCATTTGCCAGGTAATCACCTGTTTGAGTAGGCATGTATGGGAAAGAAGCCATCTGTTTATCAAATGCTTCAATCTGCTGAGGCATCACTATGCTACTTGGCAAGTTTTACATTAAGAGTTACCATATAGGATAACACTAATTGTGAAAATTCATACATGTGTCATCAGGTTTGTGCAGATGTACAGCCCACTGACTTTTGCTGGACTGTTGTGTTCCACATGGTGCGGTACTGCCCATGAACTGATTATGGGGAACAGGATCTTGGGCAGGCCAGTATCAGCCTGTATGAATGATGACCTACTAACCCAGCAGTGACCATAAGAGCATCAGGAGGCAAGGGAAGGCCTGGGAAGTCCTAAGTTTTTAATGTGACACCAGTGGTTAACTGAGTTTGGCTTAAAGTGTTATAAAATACAGGCTACAGTCCATGCTGTGGAGAGGTTTGTGCTTAGTGGGACTGTTGAGTTAATCCTGTCCTGAAGCAGAGGTTCAAGGGGACCTATCAGTGCTGCAAGGATGTTATCTGAGCAGCTAACAGTCTTCCATGGGGAAGTGTAAGAGATGAGTGTTCCTCTTGAGGGCCATTCCAGGACTGCATTTCTTGGGAATGCATATTTCTGAAGGCTTTTCTGCACATACAACTCCAGCAGGCCGCAGTTTTCTTTTCTGAGAGTGGTGTAACTCATGCTGTTTGGAGCAATATAATCTACAGTGCTTGACAATTAAAAAGAGAAATCATCTTCTGTGTCTTTTATTGAATGTACTCTTCTGAAGTTTAATTGATATTTAGTTTAAAAAATGAGTTGCCCTTATTCTTTCTCTGGTGAAGACTCTTCAGACAAACTCTTAGTTCACTTCTGGCTCACATGAAACTTTTGAAGTGTTGTTATATTATTTCAGGAAGATCACAATTCTTACACAGACTAAGTAGGTGACAGTTTGTCCATGTATTGAGTCTTGGCAATTTGGGGGGCTAAAAGACTTATTCAACAATAAAAGATCAAAATTTTCAGGATTTAAATCCTCATTTATAAGCATGGTAAAGAACACTAAAACAATATGTGAAGTAGAAGTGAGCCTGTGACTACATAAATGTGCATGAGTCTCATACCTCATGATGGGGCTGGTTATCTGCTCTCCAGATGAAGCTCTGACCAAAGTAGACACTTAGGTGATTTTTCAAGAGGGCCTGAGATGTGATGTTGGATTAAATGGTAATTTACACTGTCTTGGGAAACGTATTGCTTGAAGCTGTCATTGTGCTTTGTAGAGGACGGGTTCTTTTGATTGTGGGATGTTTTTTAATACTTTTGCACGTTACCATGCAATTATATATTGGTTCTAGGAGAGGATTAAGTAAACTAGTAAATTGTTATATGTAACAGCTGAGCAATTTGAGGTTTCAACCTGGCCAGATGTTGTAGGAGGATGTCCACTCCTTTGGATCTGAATGTGAAGAAATACCGGGAAGGAATATCTTTTTACAATTGAGGTGTTACTCACTCCTTTGGGTCTTTAGACCAACAGAATAATCACCACAAGCTGAATGATCAGTCTATTGGGAGGATCCTTGTGAGATTTGTCACAGGTAGGTGTAGTATATGTTTCTGTTACATGCCAACCTAATTTCCTTCTGGTAAACAGACATTGAAAGGGTTAGAACTGGTGCCAGCAAACTAACACTACAGTCATGGTGTTATACTACTTTAACCAGAGAAGGATAGAGTATAAGTAATTTTATATTGTCCTACACCTCACTGGAGAATAAATATGAAAATTATATGGAAACAAATGTTCTCAGATGTAGAGGGCTTGCATTTAAGATGGACAGTTACATGCATATATTTTAAAACTTGTTTTAAAATATGCTCGAAATACAGGAAATGTGTATTTAAACTATAAAGGGAAAAGATATCTTGGGATATCTGCAGATGCTTGAAATAGGCATGCCCTACTCAGAAAGATTGAGTGTAATACAGAAACACTAGCAGCATTCTCAGAGCCATAAATATGCAAAAGGGATGGAGACACCAACAGTAATTCTCTTCCCAAGAAATGCAATTAGCATATAAAATTAGCAGGTTAAACATATTTCATATGAATCATATTAATTGTTTGGGCTGGGCTAGGAAGAGAAGACTGCCTCCCTTTTCTCTGTAGGTGTCTTAAGGTGTTCTTGCAGAGGGTTTGGAATATGTTTTAGTCAGAAGTACCTTGGGTGACAAACTAACTACTA
>VYZX01014985.1:0-42771 GCA_013401335.1 Brachypteracias leptosomus
GTGATTCTGTGATTCTGTGACGTTGTGGGTGGTCCATCAGGGTGGAGATCATTGGTTCATGCTGTGCAGCTCCTCACAGTTACCAGTCTAAAGTGTTACTGGCCAAGGTCACTGGGCATCTCCCAACATTCATCTCCACACATCTCCTTTATCTCCAGGATCTTTCCCCACTTCCAGTGTTTCTCATCCAGACATGATCTTCACTTTCTTCTTTCTAGCCCTGAGCCCTAGGTTTTGGTTGCGATCAGCCTCCTAACTGGTAGTTCTGTTTCACATCTTGTTACTAATTTAAGGATTCAGGACATGACATTTTTGTTTAGTCCAGGTGCTATCAAAATGTACAGTTAGTACATATTGCTTGCAGCTAACCTGTGCTCCAGAGCACAGAAGTTCAGCTTTGGACATTCATGCACACACACAATTATCTGCTGCCTGACAGCGTTTACAATTTAAGTGGGGTTTTTTGCCTGCCACCAGCCCTAAATCTATTGCAGATCCAGAAAAGGCTAGGGAAGCTGAGAAGGCAAAACAAAGGTATTAAATGATGTTTATTAAAAGCAAAACAGCACCCTTCAAACAGCTGAGTTACATCCAGTGAGTAAAATTGGAAGAATCATGAACTCTAGCAGGTTAAATGTAAAAATAAAATAAGGCAGGCCAAAAATCAGAATGAGGAACAGGCTGTAAATGGGGCAAAAGCTCATAAAGCCTTTTTTAAACACTTCAGCAGTAGGACTGTCTGTTGAGCCATAGATTATCACTGCAAAAGACAAGGTAAGGTCATGGCAGAAGAAAAGTGTGCTCTTTATGGACAAACTTGAGAAGGTTCCTGAGTTTATTTATGCAGGACTTGTAGAGGATCTGATTGAAGTGGCTTATGAAGAGCAGTTGAGGGAACTGGGGTTGTTTAGTCTGAAGAAGGGGAGGCTGAGGGGAGACCTTATTGCTCTCTACAACTACCTTAAAGGAGGTTGTAGGGAGGTGGGTGCTGATCTCTTCTCACAAGTCGCAACTGATAGGACAAGAGGAAATGGCCTCAAGTTGCACCAAGGACAGTTTAGGTTGGACATTAGGAAAAATTTTTTCATTGAAAGGGTCATCAGACACTGGAACAGGCTACCTGGGAGTTAGTTGAATCACCATCCCTGGATATGTTTAAGAACCCTGTAGATACGGTGCTTAGGGACATGAAGAAAGAAAAAGGAAGGAAAAGTACAATATACTGAGGAGAAGTCACCATGACTTTTGTAAAGAGAAGCCCTACTTCACAAACCTCCTGAAGTTCTTTGAAGGCATTGGGATGTATACGGATAAGGGAGCTCCTATTCATAGCATATGCTCAGGCAAGTCTAAAAGGCTTCTGGTAGTCTGTCACCAAATTCAGCCCTTGAATGGATGAACAGTTAGTTGAAAGATAGTCAGCAAAGGATAAAAGTAAATGCTGAGATCTAACTGATTGCAAATAAGGTCTTCAGGCTTCAACATGTCCTTGAGTGGACTCCTCAGCTTGACTATTAAGTCAAAGAAGCAAATGCACTGGTAAGAACACTGGTGAAGGGACAGAGAGGTAAAGAGAGTGCCCTGGGGCCACTTCATTAACCCTTGGTGCGTCTCACTTCAATATCACGTGTAGGTCTTCAGAATTGATGAGAGACTGGGAAAGTTTGGAGATCAATAGAACAGCTTCTATACAAGAAGTGGCAAAGTTTGATAGAGCTTATCAGCCTGGGAAAAAGGTAGCTGAAGAGAGATCTGACAAAGGCTTGAAAGATCCTGAGACGCATAGAAAAGATGACTAGCAAATGACAGTTCTTTGTCTTTTCCAACATAAGCATGAAGGTCATCACAAGATGTTAGTAGCTGCTCTGTTCCTACAGGCAAGAAGAGGTGCTTTTCTCATAAAATGTAGATCTCCTTGCTCTAGGAGGCTGTGGATGTGAAAAGTTCGCACAGGTGCAGAACACAAATGTGCAACGTCATGGAAGAAAATTCCACTGCGGGTTATCAGGTACAAAGACCTCTGGCCCAGGAAGTCACTGAGCTTCAAAATGTGTGAGAGTATTCTGGGGAAGTATCACATTCCCTTTCACTCTTGTGCATGTATTTGCTTTTGGCCACAGTCAGAAACAGGTCCTGGGGAGTTGGGCTTTTGGTCTGACCTAATGCAATTGTATTTATGTTATGATTTTATGATCCTTCCATAAGAGTGGAAACCACATGACCCAGAATAAAACTGGGCCTGGATAAAACATGGGATGCTATGTGGCTGGGAATGGCCTTACCAGGAGTAATGGAAAGATGAACTAGAGGGCAGCTTGCAAGTCCTTTCTGATAATAAGTGTTTTAATTAAAATGCATTGCAATTTAACATGACAGAGGGTGAAAAAAGGAAGGAAAAATTACAGAAAGAAATATCTGAAGACACTATGCTCTCCCTGCAGACTTCCACCAGCTGCTGCTGGTATGTTAAAGCCATGAGGTCAACGCTTCTGTCATAAACTCTTGGTTCCAGGATATGATACACGTACCCCCTGACACATGCTCTTGCCTTCACTGAAACAGGGTCTTTGTGGCTTGAGTCCTGGGTACTTATGTTTCTATATTTAGTTACAAAACACAGTGACACATTTTTAACTGCAAAGCCTTTAGCTAATAATTGATAGACTGGTGCCTATAAAAGAGTGCTGCAGTTATTCAGAGGCTACAACTTCCTCTTTTAAACTTTAGTGCTTATATACTCCTTGGCTGTTTGAACTGTATTTTCATCCTGTAGAGAGAAGAACTTATGTGATACACAGATATCATCCTGGGATTTTCTTACCTTCTAGAACAGGAACATATCCTAGTAGTCATTCAGTTACCATTTCACAAGCTGCCTGCCCCTCAGAAATTTAGAGTTGAGGGCAAACTTTGGTATTTGCTGGAAAGAGAAAATAGGTTTTGTTACTCCAGTTGTTCCTGTTGCCCCTCCACTTGGGATTTGAAATAGAGCATGTATCTTCCCTGCATGAACACCTGGGCTCTCCTGCTTCCCACCTATGGCTGCATAGTGGAAGATGCTATTCTGTGCCCAGGGAAAGACAACATTAAGTGCAGATTAGTGCTTTTATATTAATATTTACCCACTAGATAGAGATATCAGCTCATACATTAAATAGTTTACAACTCAAATCCTCAGGTGTAGAGTGTTTGTGTGTATGACCAAGAGAAACACGCTGCTAAACTAATCCTACAAAAACCCACCAGTAGCCAAAGGTATATATTACAGAATCACAGAATGGTAGGGGTTGTAAGGGACCTCTGGAGATCATCTAGTTCAACCCTTGTGCTAGAGCAGGTTCACCTAAAGCAAATTGCACAGGAACGTGTCCAGGCAGGTTTTGAATGTCTCCAGAGACAGAGACTCCACTACCTCTCTGTGCAGCCTGTCACAGTGCTTCATAATCCTCGCAGTAAAGAAGTTCCTCCTCATGTTTAGACGGAACTTCCTATGTTCAAGTTTGTGCCCGTTGCCTCTTGTCCTCTCACTGGGCACCACTGAAAAGAGTCTTCCCCCGTCCTCCTGACACCCACCCTTTAAGTATTACTTTCTAAGAAGCTTAATGTCAGGAGGTGAGGCAAAAGAATAGAGTAATTGAGATGAATGTTATGAAATTAAACCAAAAAAATTGCATCCAAGGAACTCACTGGCTGAAAGATCAGCCAGCCTCCTGCTACTGCAGCTGGCCAGGAGAAGCAGGACTTGAACTGAAGAATCTTCAATATGGCTCTGGCAAGATTGTCTCCCAGTGTGCGTAGTAACTGTAATCAGAAGAAGTGCAAGATCTGCACCTCCTGTCTAAAAAGAAAACAGTCAACCTAGCAGTGATAACCAGTGAGGATTCCTAGTGTCATTCAGCAGAGTGCTGCATGAGAGTGCAATACCGAGTTGGAGTGAGGAGAAACATGGCAATCAGCTTAACAGAACAAATCTGATCTGGACATCAGAGCTGCAGGTGTCATGCTGTGGTAGGTGCAAGAGCCTGCAGAGGAATGCAGGTTCCCTGCTTAGGACCTACACTGCTGACAGGCAGGGTTCCTGCTAACACGTCTGAGATTGCAGTCCCACTGAAGATGAGGCCGAAGTGAGCTGATGTAGTACAGACGTCCCTGTGGATCTGCAGACCCTGTGTCACCCATTCTGACCTCAAAGCTGCTTCTGCTCTGTTCTCACTGTTCCCTGATGGAGCTGGGCAAGTGGTACCTTCCTGGGTGCCCTTCAGGGATGAGGGGAAGGAGAGGGGAGCTGTCTCCTCTTTTCTTCCTTACAGCAGGCAATGCCCCAGCTCTCCACAGCAAAATGCCAGAGCAGAGCACCTTCTTTTGCCATGTCCATCAGAGGGTGAGGTCTTTTAGGGATGGTCCTGGCTCTTCAGAGAGATCATTTCAGCTACTCACCTTAAGGGGGAGCTGATCTACAGAGGAAGGCCAGCGGAGGTGAGAAAGTCTTGCCTCTGCCATCTTACTAATTATTCAAAGACCGAATGCTGTGGCAGTAGTTTGAAGTACTTCCAGCAACATCACATAAAGCTGAAAAGGTATTGCCAGCTATGTTCTGCATAGTACTACTGTGATTCTTCCAGACTCTCTCAGGCTGGCATTGATATAGGCAGTAAGAGGAGGGTATCTCTGTAACTCTGGGGATTTTAGCTTGGGATAGGAGGATCCCAAAAGGAAACAGAGAAAAATGAGACAATTTAGCAAAACTGACAGGAATTATTGAAGTGATTCTGTTCCCTTGCCCCTGTGTTTCTAGGTGAAAAAGACTTCATCAAAACATTATTGTCTGTTCTATGGCTATGGGGTGAGGAGGGATCTGCCTGCTCGGGAAAATGGATTTAATTTGGGGGTTTTTTCTTACATTTTGCCATCCAGGATTGTATATTTGGGCACTCACAGGTAAGAGAGAGAGGACTGGGCTTACAAGCTGTTGCAGGTGCTAGAACCACAGCAGCAAGTATCCTGCAGTGGTTTCTAGGGGCTGCTATCAGCCAGGTGCCTTCAGAGTCACCTCAGCCTTCCATAGATGAACTCTACAGAGAAACTGAGAACATCCATTAAACAAGGGGAAAAAAAAAATCTGACATGTGCATAAACCAGCAACTAACTTTTGAAGAAAAGTATGATGTGGATTAATTGTACCATAGGTGCCAGTAAATGCTTTCCTTCATATTGTGGTTTCTTTGGTCTACCCGTCAGGTTATCTAGATAGTGAATTTTGCAACTACAGTTGTCCCTGAGATTAACTGCTCTTGTCCACAGCATATGACAATTTAAGGCATGAGGTGAAAATTACAGGAGTCAACATGTGGGGACAGACATAATGTGATTACTTGAAACTACACAAACAGGAGATAGGAGCCAAAAAAATGTGGTATGAATTCTCCAAGCATGTGGTGAAATAGCTTGATTTGCTGTTTTTTACTGAAGTGCATTGGGCTTGGGGTTTTTCAATCAAAAGTCAAGTTTGAGTTTTCTCAAGCATGCTCATTTCTGAGATCATTCAGAGATGAGCAATACCAACTGAGAGCAGGTATGGAGAGTGGTTGCAAGTACAGGACGAGAGGGATGTGTGGATGACTGAAACACTTCAGTGGCTGCTGCCACTTCTCTGCTCTTGATGAAGAGCTATGGGCTTGCAGAGGTGGCTCAAAGGGACTGAAGAATAATGCTAAATGTCTGATAAGGTAGCAACTGGAACTGTTACAGATGAGTGTCGACCACTCTAAGGGCCGTGATACCATGTGCTGTCTACAAGGTTTGTACAAGCTCTGTGTGTGTGTAACATCTATGACAGAAGGCCTGCTACTGCTGTGATTAATTAGTTTTTAAGAGATTAAGGACTGTAGTAAAGTTATTATTTCCAGTTCTGTCCCTATTAGCAGATTTGTGTTGTGGTAGGGTTGTGACACACAGATATCACAGTGTCTCTCTATCTCTCTCTAGGTTCTAAAGCATCTGCGACACTTAAATTTCACCAATAACATGGGGGAGCAAGTGGATTTTGATGAGTTTGGGGACCTAGTAGGGAATTACTCAATAATCAATTGGCATCTCTCTCCGGAGGATGGCTCAGTTGTCTTTGAAGAGGTTGGGCACTACAATGTTTACGCCAAGAAAGGGGAGAGGCTCTTTATCAATGAAAACAAGATCCTGTGGAGTGGATTCTCTAAAGAGGTGAGCGCTTAAATCCTCACAGTAACATTTCCCAAGTTTTTGCAAATTGAAATTTGAACTAACCCTGCACACTCCTCATCTTATGGCTTCATGTCTCATTAAAAGATCCATTCATCTTACTGTATACATGGTCTCTGCTGAAATCTTTCACACTCTCATTACACACTTCTGGAAACAATGGACAGCTGCTTATCCCCTTGTATACATTTGATGAAGTATGAATGGTTTAAATAATGCCTTTTTTCTCACCCAAGTAGATAGCTTGGAATTTAGGAGTGCTATTCCCACAAGAATGAGAAATTCATTACCCAAGTCTCATTGTTGACTAAGTCAAGTTTTCATGAGCTCAGTAGTTTCTTTTCTGAAAACAGCCATGTCTTCCACTCTAAGTATCTCTGTATCAAGAAGTGTCTCATCATTAGTTAAATTTGCAACTCTTTCTGCTGGCTAACCCTCCAAGACCCAGAGCTCACACCCTTTACTTGCAAACCAAACAGAACAAGCTCTGTCAATCTGCCCAGGTTAACTTGGACATGGTACTCAAATAGTGGAGATGCCAGTACCTGCTACCTTTTTTTTTAATTTACCAGAAGGTGCTTGTGCAGTCTCAGAAGTATGTGATGTAGCCATTGACTTTAGTCAGGCCTAGGTCCTTCTCCACTTTCTTGCATATGTTGTATCTTTTCAGCATAGCTGTGTTGTCACTAGCAGCCAGGGCTATGTCTCCCCCGTGTGATGGGAATGTGGTGCAGAGATGTCTGGACAAGAGCCAGGTGAGCTGCCAGCATAGCTGGCATCAGCCCACTCCAGCCTAGACAGAAAACCCAAAGGGGATACTGAGCGGGCATCTAGTTTGTGGCCTGGGAGGTGACACAGGGAGTATTAGCTTAGAAATGTCACTGCCAAGACCTGCTGCAATGTTTAGTCATGTTAAATCAGAACCTGATGAATGAACAAGGCAATTCATTTTTCACAAAGCAATTGATTTTTCACATTGGCTGACAGATCAGGTAACTGCTTCTGAGGTAGTTACACTTACCTAATATTTACACCATCAGTTAAGCCTTACCTTTACTTCAGATACTCCAGCTTCATGGTTTAAATTTATGGTTTAAATCCAGAGCTCTCTGAGGGTGGCATGGGTCATGCAAAGCATATTAACACAAAAATACCAATCTCGGGCTTTTCCGAGCCCACCTGGAGTCTCTGAGCACAAACTACAAGTGGAATTACCGCNTCTGGTCTTTGCAAAAGCCAATGGCACCTTTCCCAATAGTTAGGATTTTATTGGTTTTTTACTTAAACTGCGTAATTTGGTTCTCTTGGTCTAAATTCCTTCAACAGTGCATTCTCTGTTCTAAATTGTTAAAAAAGCAACTCGCTGTTGACAAGTGTCATGCCACAGCATGTAAATTGTATGACATTGGAGGGGTTTGTGATCTCTATGTCTGCTCCAGTTTTTTCAGTTTATAGAGTTTAATTTTTTTTCCAGATAAAAGGCTCTGCTCAAAGACAGTAGCCAGCAGTTCACTCACTGAAGCCTTCTGCACCTCTTTCATCCTTAAAAAAAGATTAAATGTAGTTAATTTTAACACAGGAATGTCAGCATTGGTCAGACTTGCAAAAGAACAAGTTAAATGAGTAGGTAAGATAGATTCATTTTGGCAAAACTTGATGCAACTCCCCACAGAATACTGAAGAAGGCAAACAAAGCAATCTCAGAAGTACTAGCAATTCATCCTTGAGAAACGTGGAGGATGGGTGATGTCTCAAAGGATTAAAGGAGGGTAATCGCAATACCTGTTTTTAAAAACAGATATAGGAGAGCCAAGAGAATTGCACACAATTGAACTGAGTTTCTGTAACCTAAAAGACTTGATAAACCCCCCCATTATTGAACAGTTTATAAACACTTAAAGGATAATAGACTGATAAGAAAAAGCCAACATGGATTTGTCAAGATGAAATGCCAAATGAAATTAATTTTCCTCCTTGGAAGCTCAATCACTTTAGTAGATAACAGGGAAGCAGTGTATGACTTCAACTGGGCCTTTAATTCAACCCTGTTCAAAATCATCAGTGGCAGCCTAGGGAAAAACAGTCTAGACTGATGAAGTCCTCTTGGTGGATGCACTACCTGCTGAAAGACTGTCACAAGGAATTAACATTGCACTGGCATAGTGTCTGTTCTGTGGAGGGAAGAGGTGAGCCTCTGAGGGTCTCCATCCAGCATGCTAATTAAGTAGTAACACCCTTGGAGGAAGCCCAAGGTCCTACTGTAGAAAGGCTGCATGTGGAGCACAGCTACCATTAACCCTCTTTGGGCTCTTTTCTTGCAGGTGCCTTTCTCTAACTGCAGCAGGGACTGCCTCCCAGGCACAAGGAAGGGCATTATTGAGGGAGAGCCCACCTGCTGCTTCGAGTGTGTGGACTGCCCCGATGGGGAGTACAGTGATGAAACAGGTAATACCCACAGAGCTGCTTTGGGGTTTGTAGAGGACCATGTGAACCCTCTGGCCATCACCTGTAGTTGTGCTGAAATCCCTTCCCTGCAATGCTGAGCTGCAGGCTGCTTTGCCTGGGGGGCTTTGCAGAAAGTCTGGAAGGACTTCTGAAAAGCTTATGGGATTCGACTCCTGTGGTCCTCAGGTCCTCTATCCTGTCCCTTCTGCTCCGAGTTGGGAAAATTGAGGCAGACAACCTGAAAAAGGACTTGCATATAGGAGGCCTCTCAGGCAGCTACAAGCAAACTCCATTGCACTGTAACAATAGCTTTTGTTCCTCCAAGGAAGGAAGCACTCCCTGTTCTAATCCTGTGTTCTGTAGTTATCTGTCTGCTTTTCCTCATGTTATCAGGGTTTTATTTCATGCTTTGCAAAGACATAAAATCCATTCCAGCCCTGACTTAACAAGCAGAGAGGGATATTTCCCTTTACAGAGTCACCAACCACAGCTTCTATTGAGCACTGGCACTGCAAG
The DNA here is from genome assembly GCA_013401335.1 of Brachypteracias leptosomus. Taxonomy (NCBI): domain Eukaryota; kingdom Metazoa; phylum Chordata; class Aves; order Coraciiformes; family Brachypteraciidae; genus Brachypteracias; species Brachypteracias leptosomus. Next base: position 9,196 of record VYZX01014985.1, read on the forward strand.
AGACCAGAATCTCTGGGTCCTATCAATCACCCATGGACATTTTTTGTAGTTGGTTTCCAAGTGGAAGCTTGGATCGAGCTGCTCAGGTTCTGCAGCGGAAAAAGGTAACCTCAGTTTTAGAATTTGTTGAAAAATTATGCATTTCCAACACCATTAGTGCTCCCTCAGTGTTGGGCATCCCCAGGATAACGAAGGCAAGTAAATCCTTTCAGAACAGCAGTCCCCTCCACACTGCAGAACGTCTAGGATCTCCTCACACCCTCTTGGCAGCAATGGTCCTAGAACATGCTGCAGATCTTGCCTGAGTTGAAAACTTCAGTAAGCCACATGCAAGACTGAACAATTATTCTTTGGGATTTTCATCCTATCAGACAGGAATTATTTTTTTTTAGCATGAACATATAGTACTACAGGATGCTTGAGAGTAGCATTTCCAAATTACATAGAAGCAATTCTGGCCATGTGTAATAGCGGTCTTTTGGTGTTTTTCACAGGATTTTTTGAGCTGGCACTGGTGTGCTGGTGAAATTTGTGGGGATAAGAGGGTGACTCCATAATCTCCTGCTGCTATTTCAGCTGACAGTAATGGGTTCTATTTCCTATACTTGCTGTTTTTATAGGTGTAGAGAGTAGTTTTACAATGAGTATCATCCAGCTGAGACAGAGGTACAATCTGTCCCATCCCAGCTGTTTGCTCCCGCCCTTTGTCTGGGAGCAGTGCTGGTACTTGTGTGACCACAGAGTGAGTTGGATCAAGTCTCTGGTCCTGAAAACAAATCCGTTTCAGGTTGATTTTCCAGCTAGAATGACCTCTAGTGCTAACATAAAGGAGAGGGCAGGAACGAGCAGCCTTGGGGGAGAAGGAAGATCTGGTTTGCTCCCTTCAGTGGCAGCATGGTCTCTAAGTCAGCTCAAAAAAACAGTGAAAGCACATCTTTTGGATGTGGTGCTAAATAGATGACCCTGTCTCTGGTAGAGGCAGTTGAATTCCCTGGTGTGTGAAGTTAGCTCTGCCTTGCCTGCAGTTTGCAGTAGACCTCCAGGTAAAAGGCACAAGAAAAATAAAAATGATCGGCCAAATGGATGTAAATGAAATGACGTGGTGATGGGAGCTTCAGACTGAGCTTTTGCATGAAGTGCAAGTTTTTCATGTAAACAGCTTCAGTGAGGCAACCAGTCATTAGGAATGCAGTATCATATCAGGTCACGGATGCTCCCTCCAACCACCCCTCCAGAACAAGAGAACTTGAAATCCTCTGCCCTCATTAGCTGGACATTTCTGGCATTCTCATTAGCATCAACCTCTGCTCTGGTAGCTATTCTCTGGGTCTCTCTCTGTGCTTAGATGCAAAGCTCAGAGGAAGGTTACTGCTAAAGAGGTTTTCTGAATGTTTGTTCTCAGAACTCACTGCAGACCGCTGCTATCCCACTGGGATCACAAAGGCTGAGGTAGGTTGTGACTTCTAACTCACTGCTTTTAACCTCTTTCCGTTGCCATCAGGGGAATCGTGACCCTCCTCACTGGAGCACAAGGCCCATTTGGGTCAAAAAAGAATAGCAGAAGCAGCAAGCACATCCTTGCCTTTTGATCATGGCAGCCACTGGAGACATACATTGCCATCCCAGTAACACAACTAGTTTAATGAAGAGGAGAGAGATGGAGGCATCAAATTTCCTTTTGCAAGTATCAATAGGACACTTCACTAGGTGTGGGGAGAGTGGTATTGCTAAGACACATCTTCCCCTGATGTTCTAGCATGAAATGAGAGTATGCTGGGAGTCAAGGGCATTGCCTGCCTTCAAGGAAGAGCAATTTAAACACTAGGACTCACCTCTGTGGCATATGAAATAGGCCCTGAAAGCACTTAAGGAGGCAAGCATATTTTTAATTTTCTCTGTAATGGAGACAAGCAGGATGTTTCACATGATGATAAAAGTGTGAGAGATATGAAGACAGACAGAAACAGATGATAAAAACGAAGAAGCAAGAAAGAGAGAGGGATAGAGCCTGGGTAACAGCCGATAGCAAAGTTTGCAAGGTTTTTTCAAGAAATGAATTCCAGAAACATGAGTCCAGAGGCAGGCAGGGCTTTTTTTAAGCTGGAACTGAGCACGGTTTGTGTTTTGCTATATAGCCTGTGGGAGGCTGGTAGCTTCAGTATAAAACACTCTGAGACACCAACGTATGATTTTGGGAACCTGCAGACACCTGAAGGGAACACCCCATGTACTTAAGTACAGCCAGTTCATAGCTGCCATATATGTCATCCCACATTTCAGCTTCTCATTCTGACAAACCTTCCCTCTCCCTGTCACTTCTTTTTCAGATGCAAGTGCCTGTGACAAGTGCCCTGAGGATTACTGGTCCAATGAGAACCACACGTCCTGCATCCCCAAGCAGATAGAGTTTCTGTCCTGGACTGAGCCGTTTGGGATTGCTCTGACTCTTTTTGCTGTGCTGGGAATTTTCCTGACTTCTTTTGTCCTGGGAGTCTTCACCAAATTTCGCAATACACCCATTGTCAAGGCCACAAACAGGGAGCTGTCGTACCTCCTTCTCTTCTCCCTGCTCTGCTGCTTCTCCAGCTCATTGTTCTTCATTGGTGAGCCCCAGAACTGGACTTGCCGTCTGCGGCAGCCAGCTTTTGGCATCAGCTTTGTCCTCTGCATCTCCTGCATCCTGGTGAAAACCAACCGTGTCCTGCTTGTCTTTGAGGCAAAGATCCCCACAAGCCTCCACCGAAAGTGGTGGGGCCTCAACCTCCAGTTCCTCCTGGTCTTCTTGTGCACGTTCGTGCAGATTGTCATCTGTGTGATTTGGCTCTACACAGCCCCACCATCCAGTTACCGAAACCATGAACTGGAGGATGAGATTATCTTCATCACTTGCCACGAAGGGTCCCTGATGGCCCTTGGCTTCCTGATTGGCTACACATGCCTCCTGGCAGCCATCTGCTTCTTCTTTGCCTTCAAGTCTCGAAAGCTGCCTGAGAATTTTAACGAGGCCAAGTTCATCACATTCAGCATGCTGATATTCTTCATTGTGTGGATCTCCTTCATCCCAGCTTATGCCAGCACATACGGCAAGTTTGTCTCTGCTGTGGAGGTGATTGCGATACTGGCTGCCAGCTTTGGGCTGCTGGCGTGCATCTTCTTCAACAAAGTCTACATCATCCTCTTTAAGCCTTCCCGCAACACAATCGAGGAGGTGCGCTGCAGCACAGCTGCCCATGCTTTCAAGGTGGCTGCCAGGGCCACGCTGAGACGGAGCAATGTGTCGCGCAAGCGCTCCAACAGCCTGGGTGGCTCCACTGGCTCAACCCCTTCCTCCTCCATCAGCAGCAAGAGCAACCATGAGGACCCTTTTCCTCTACCAGCCTCTGCTGAGCGGCAGCGCCAGCAGCAGTGTGGGTGCAAGCAAAAAGTCAGCTTCGGGAGTGGCACGGTCACCCTGTCACTGAGCTTCGAGGAGCCACAGAAGAATGCCATGGTCAACAGGAACACCAAGCACAGGAACTCCCTGGAGGCCCAGAACAGCGACGACAGCCTCATGCGGCATCGGGCCCTGCTTCCTCTGCAGAACAACGAGCCTCTCAGTGCTGAACCTGGCTTCCAGGCAGCTTCCAGCCCAGAGAGCAGCTCACAGGAGTCGATGGTGGGAGACACCAAAGAAGAGGTGCCAAGCCCTGAGGCGGAGCCTTCCCTGCCATCAGCTAACTCTAGAAATTTTATAGGCGCTGGAGGTGGCTCTGTCACAGAGAACACGGTACATTCCTAACAAAAGAAGGTCATGGAAAGCACACCAGCCCCCAAGAGGAACTTGCTCACCTCTTGCTTCTGAATGGGAAAGAAAACAAAGACACACTCCTGTGACACAGCCCCACCACACTTATCATTAGCGCTGGCAGGGTAACACACAAGCCTCCAGAGGAAGGACTCTGTCTGGGGAGCCTTGGACTGAATTTGTGTTTGCTTTATTGAAACCAGGACATCTCAGAAGGACAAGTGAAGATCGCCTCTGGTGGGGCTTAAGCAGAAGTCTGCATGCTGCCTTGCCTCCATAAGCTTTTCTTGCCAGACTGTAACTCAGCTGACTATGGGAGGCACTATACTCTGCTTTTACATTTATGTATAATATTCCTCTTTCCCACTATGTATAATATTCCCTCTTTATCCAGTATATGTGATCTGTAACCATGCGCATCAGGACTCCCAGCTCTACAAAAGCAAGGTACACGGTTTCACTTCGGGAAAGCATGGTCGTGGGGAAAATAAAAAAGCCCCCAACATCCTGCATGCTGTGTACAGCCAGGGGTGTGAACATGTAAAGTATTTAAAGTGACAGAGCACCCTGCTATTTATACTTAGTAATGTCCCAATCTCTCCTGTCTGCCCAGCAGGAAATACTGGACAATACTCTTCATAGGCTCCATTGCACTAGACCAAGCTACTAGCTTCATACTGGTTTCCTTCAGCTGAGGTAGCTTTACCTCCAGCCTGCCTGCTTTAGAGGAGGAGGAGGAAACCAGCTTGTAAATCCCCCCTGGAGAACGTTGCGAGAGCACAATGAGATGTATCCATGATTGATTATGTTGCTAGTAGTTGTGTGCTTAACAAGTTGCTGCTGTAATATTCCACATGGCATACATGGCTAACCCTTTCACACCATAATCAGTGTTGTGCTTTGCCATAATAATCTGCCTCACACCTACACAGAGCATTGCACTGGACGTGACAGTACTGGTGGGCTTGATACAAAGCAAATGAAATGAGGTGAAATGGAGGAGTTACGGGTGGAGAAATATCCCCCAGATGTGGTGATGTGATTGCAGGAGTGGATTAAGATCTTAAGTGTGTGTGCTGGTAGATGACTGGATGAGGAAGACATAAAGGCCTGGGCTCTGAGGCATACACACAAACAAATGGATAAATTTGGTATGTTTTGGCTCCTAGAGGCCACCTACTAGGTTATTTCCCTCCTGGCCCACCTTGAAGAGAGGGCATCTAGCACAAAAAGGGTGGACTGTACCTAAAGGTAAGCTGCAAGGACTTCAGCTTACTTTTAACCCTTGTCCCACTCCCCCAAAAGCAGACCTAAGTGTTCCTGGTTTTACAAGCATGCCTGGCTCTTCTCCATCCATGCCAGAAAGGCTGAAGTAAGAAAGTAATTTGAAGAGACAGCTCCAGCCTGATGGGAGAAAAAGCACCTCTCAAGAGCCTGACAGGAGGGTGTGGGGTTACATTGCAGAATTTATTTCCCTCTTCCCAGATCCCATGTGAAAGAACAAGTGTCTGGTGGGAAGATGTCAGTATGCTCCCTCATCAAATGTGAAGGTAGTCTGGACCACTATGGAAAGGTAGACGGGCCAGCAGCTTAGTGTGAGCAGAGTCGAAAGGGCTGTGTGAATGTGTTGGGGAACATACCACAACTCTCTTGTTATGGTTTTTGCTTTGTTGTTCTTTTGCCAGGGCAGGCAAATAAAACTTACAGGTGACATTACTGCATAAAACATTTTATTTTGCCACTTCCACTTGTTGCTGACAAGGAAGGTAAGTTTTGGCTTAGGAGAGCAAAATGGAAGTTCTGAACCGTGGACCATGCTATTCATATATTTAACCTTTTTGTTGATCTGTTACATTCCCCTCAGAGTGGGCACAAATTTTAATCACACCGTGTAAGAACCAATCCAGCTTTAACTGTAAGACCTGAAAATTGCAATATTTGATTAAAGCTATGGCACAGCTGGTTAAAAGAAAAAAAAAGGTTGAAAACACAAATCCTTATGGCCACAATTTTGGAAACTACATTCTAGCCCTGGACCCAGTGAGAGTTGCTCACTGCTTCTGAAAAACCAGGTGTCTTCCCCGGGCTGCTGGTGGGTATGGAATTGAGACTGGTGGTCTCGGCTCTAAATGCACAGAGATGGGCACTAGATGGCAGAAAGGGCTAGAGAAAGTACTTCAGTTGTTGCCCATGCTTCCAAAAATTTCAGTGGTCGAATAGTTTTAGTGCTAGTGAGTCATTCCTACGGGCTAAATCTGGTAGAGTAGCCCCTGAAGCAAAGCTGACAGCATTGAAAGCACAGAAGAGCTGAAATTAAAATGACAGAAGATACAAACTGAAGTCTGTACATGAGGAACAGAAAGTCACCATTGGCTGTCTAGTTTGGAGAACAATATTCACTGGCTATGTACACACTAGACAATGTTGACATTTGGGTGCTTTTCATTCTTTCATCTACTTAAAAGGAATTTGTACCCTGGCACATGATGAGGCTCCAACAGCTGCCATATTTTTATAGCAACAGACCAACCATGGTCAGTTTGTTGAAGAACACTCATCCATCCTCACTGCATGCATACCTGGCGCTCTTCACACTGTGTGAGAGCTGCTGTTGCAGCCTACTGTAGTTATGCACATGTACATGCAAGGGAAGTTCAGTAAAAAAAGCCCCCTTTTGTGAAAGTGATTTGCAACTAAACCCTTTTTCCCATGTAGAGGAGGGTATATGCTCTCATCTTGCCAAGTCCAGGAGAAGAGGAGGTTTGCTCAGATACCTGTCCAAAAGCCTGTCTGTGTGTCACATGAGACAATACTGATGAAGACAAGTTGGACAACATCCTTCTGTTGAAAACTGAAGCCCAAGAATCTCCACTGGCATGTCCCACCAGAAGCTGCCCATGTGAATGGCTGCCTCAGCCCACCCACCATGGCTCAAAAACCTACTGGAAAGCATGTGCCAATTTTGGTGTTTCCAGAGCTATCCAGTACTGAAACAACAGCCATGGGGACAGAAATAGAGAGTGTACCAGCTCAGTGGTGGGATTTCTATTGGTGAACTTAGCTGATGGGCAGGGGACCATCCCAGCAAAGAACTCAGGCCTTCACCCTTACTCTACTCACAAACCTGGCAGAGCTCTGCCTGTTCAAAGGCCCAGTAGAGAGTTTACTTATTCTCGACAGAGGAGTGAGATGATAGCAGGGGAAGGAAATCCTTCTTCCCCGTTTCTGTTTTCCATGTCCTCCTACTCATGCAGGAAGTCCATTCAGTATGCAATACCCTTTGCTGTTAAATTTAGGGTTACATTTACCAAATGTATCAAGGGATGTGAAGTGGGGGGAAGAAGGTCGGATTTTGTTGTTTTACCAAGAATCTGGGTGTTTAAACTGGGGGAAACTTAGCTAAAGGCCTGATAATTCAGACTGAAGTCTCACCAGGGCATTTCTCAAAGGCTGGATAATTTGCCACAGCCTTTAGTTTGCTGGCTGAAGAACAGCTTGGGACAGGGAATGATGAATGCAGTGAATGAGAGAGTCTTGGGGATGAAACTTTACACACAGCCTAAGTGAACATGTCACATAGGTGACAGCTGCTGGAAAACATGACACACTGTAAAATAAAAAAACCTGCAGATTGAAGACCTGGATGGGGCTTTGAGCAATCTGGTCTAGTGGGAGGTGTCCTTGCCCATGGCAGGGGAGTTGGAACTAGGTGATCTTTGAGGTCCCTTCCAACCCAAACCATTCTATGATTCTATGAAGACAGCTCAATCCACATGCAGGTTTGTCACAGAGGTGTCACCCGCCGAGGACAGGCAGCAGACCACCTGCGGATCATTCTGCCGACAGCTTTCATTGCAAGTCTTGCTTTTATCTCTTTTTTAATCGGCTGGCGGGTTAGGAGACGGGAAGCTTTCTGCCAAGCTCGGGCGGAGCCGGCCCCGCTGCGCTGTCCTAAAATTTCCCTGGCCCAGACGTGCCCCGGGTCCAGCGCTGACACCGCGACACCGGGCGGGCACCGGCCACTCCCGCCCCGCAGCTCGGAAAACCCAAAGGTGTGTCTGAGCCGTTGCGCTGGGCCCAGGCTCGGGCCTAGCACCGCCCCCGCTGGGCTTTGGTTCCGCCCCGCCAGCAGGCCCGGCCCCGCCTGAGCGAGAGGACGTGAGCGGAACGGAGCAGAACCGAGGGTAGCGGCTGCTATGATGTTGTGCGGGGGTACCTCAGCGGCCCGGCCCGCCACCGAAGAGACGCAGCGGATCGCGGACGAGGTGAGGGGGCCGCGCCGCGCTGGGGAGGGCCGGTGGGGCTGTTGGCGGTCGGAGCCCGCCGGCCTGGGCCGGGAGCCGCCGGCTCTCCGTGCTGGCCTGCCCGGCGGAGGCCACATCGACGGGCGGAGGGTTTGAGTGCCCCGCTCGGGCCCCGTTCCTGTGCAGGGGGGCCCGGGGGTGTTTGGCCGGTGCTTTATGCAGGTGAAGGCGAAGACATCTTCCCCCTCCCGCCTCAGTTTAAAAGCAGGAAGATGACCGTGTTCTGTGGAAACGTACTGGACAGCCACGGTCTCTCTGGAGTCCTCCCCGCGCCTGTTTGGCTTCGGGTAGTTTTATTGACTCCAGGCAGAGTGGCTTCAGCGTTTTAAGGGGAGGTCTTTGAGGGATTTAGAGAGGAGCCGTGGGCAGCCTTGAGGGCTCAGGGAGAGTTGGAGTGCTTCCCGCCCCGATCTTGGCTGTGCAGGTGATGTCCTACCCACCAGCATCAGCGAAGTGCTACTGTGTACGTCCCACCGCTAAAAAGTCCGTTTTCTTCAAGCTCGAGAAAGGAGCGCTAATGTTTTTTACAAAGTCTAAACCTTGTAACCAAGTGTTTTGGTTTTTTGTTTTGTTCTGTTCTTTGGGGGAAATAAGAAAGGAAATTTGTCTGCTGCTTCTGCCATTCCCCAGCACAGAATTCAGAATTCAGTTCTAACCACTGCCAGCTCCGAGCCCTGATACCACTTAGAGTAACTTAAATTACTGCTCATGTTAATGGGGCACATGCTTTTGCTCTAAAAATGCGAATGTACAGCTTATTTTCAAAGCACATGGTCTTGTATTAGTCATGGAGACTGAAATTCCTTCTGCTTTTGGTTTTAGCAGCTCGGGTTTGTAAAGCCAGTGAAGAAAGATAAAGAACAAGCTCCAGCTTGTTATGCTGTTTGTCATTGTCTGGATTTCTTCCCCAGGCTGCAGCAGTTTCTAAACACATCCAGAGCACTCAAAGGCACAGCAGTCTTTTGAAATTAATGCTTAGCTTGTAGAATCTGCTGATTCTGCATTTTAGAAAAAAGAGGGATGTGCATCTCCTAAGCACCAACCTGAGCTTGCAGTAATGAGTACATTGTTGGGAATTGATGAGAGAGTCATGGTTATTGTTTTGACCTGAAAAGGCCTACATGTCATGTTAAAGCTAATGCATGCAATTAGTGTTGCACATGGACTGAAAACTACATTTGAAATCCTGAGTTTCTATTCCATGGCAGACTGCAGTGGTAATCCAAAAATAGGATGAAGAGTATAAAAACAGAACCAAGTCGGATTCAGAAGTGAACACAATTAACCAAAAATCTGGCATTTTCATTTAAATCACGTAAATATTTCAGTTTGTCCAGCTAGTTTTGACTGCCAATTTAAATTAATGAAATACAGGTGGGAAAACTCAAAACTGAAATTTGCCCATGCAGTCATATCCTCATCTGCATACAGATTGTGAAGGAAACACTGGTTTTGTTAAATCAAGGTGGACTTACCAAATTGTTTTCTTTGCTTAAAATCAAATCTTTGTGAAGATTTGTTAGAGCCTGCCAGTTCATTTGCCATAAGTGCATTTCGTGTTCCTGCTTTTCCAGTTCTTGCCTCCATTGTACTGTTTCGAAAGAATTGTAGCAATGGCTGAACATTGTTCAGATTTGTGACCCTGGCAAGTACTGCTGCTTGCCTAGAGCAGGTACAGCATGAGACAGAGCAGGACAGCTTCCTTCCAACAGCATCTGTCTTAGGAGTCCCATAGGACTCAAGGATTTCCACCCAGGCCCATTAAGCCTTTGGCTACTCGCTGGCAGCTGTGGCAGAGGTTAGTCAGGATGATTTCGAGTCATCTGCTTTAGTTAACTGCTCTAGGAGTAAGCAAATGTGCCATGCAGAACAGCAAAGAGCCTTCAGGACATGATAATTTCCATGATTGATTCAGAGATTGTTTGGGTGGGAAGGGACTGTGCCTCCTGCCGAGGACAGGATCAGCAGGCCAGAGCCTTTGTCCAGTCAGGTCTTGAAAGTCTCTGAGGATGGAAACTGCACAGCTTCTCCAGCCAACCTGCTGTACTGTAGGAGTGTCCTCAGAAGTTCTTCCTTCTGTCCAGTCTGAACTTCTAGTTTCAATATATGACCATTGTGTCTCATTCATCTGCTGTCACCCTTCAGTAAAGAGCCAGGTACTGAAAATCTTTCCTCAAAGCTTTCCCTTCTCCAGGTTGAGCAAGCTCATTTTCTTCTCACAGCACGAGTGCTCTAGCCATATGACCTCACGGTGGCCCACTGCTGAACTTGCTACAGTTTATTGACATCTTTCTTGTGTTGGGGACCCAAAACTGGACACGGTATTCCATATACATACGGTATTCCATATATATATGGTACACCATATAGCTGGAAAAAGAAAATCTACTCACTGATAGTACTAGGAGTAAAGGGAGGGCTATGTAATGATGACACAGGAAGTAAGGCCTGAGTAGAACTGTGCTTTCAGCAAGGACTCCAAGACTAACTCATGTTGCCTCTGTAAACAAAGTCTGAAATCTGCTTCCCTGACCAAGAATTTTCCTGTTATAGCCAAGTGTGAGAGAAAGCTGCAACCTGTATGAGTTTGTGCATCCCTCTGGGGTATTGGACAAGTTATTCTGACTTCTTGAGCATTGGTTTTATGCTCTGGAAACCAGGATGATAACCCAGAAGGCTTTATGGTTCAGTTATATTTTGGAAAATATCTGCAATTTGAAAACTTCCAGACATGCTGGAAGAACTGTCAAGTAAGTGTTGTAAAACCTTAGACTTGGGTAGTTTGTTTTCAGAGCTTGATTTTTGTATGTCTTTTCTGTGGATCTGTAATAACTTGTTCTGACTTTGAAAAGGGAAGCAATGCTTAAGATGGCCCTTTTTCTTGTAAGAATTATGTATATTAAAAACTTCTCTTTAAAAAGACCTATAGTCTTGTGCATGTAGATACTGAACCACTTTACATTTGTTGTTAGATATGCAGGACAGAAAGGGAAGCTGAGATGTTGATAGAGGAACTCATTTGTCACAATAAGTCTTTTAGCATACCCACACAATTCTCTTGTGGAGGTTCCACACTCAGTGTCAGTCTGTGGCAGCTGAGTCACATCACTGTTTCAGCTTTACTGCCTGTCTAGATTTCTGGGCTTGCTTTAATACAAAACTGAACGTTCCTCATTTTAATCTTCTAATAACTTGGAAAAGCTCTGTCTAGTATGAATTCAGCAGCAGTGACCTGGAGGGTATTGAGGCACACTGATGATATGGGCCTTAAGTCTTTAATAACCTATTGTTTCTTTCAGGTGAAACCTCAGCTAGAAGAAAAAGAAGGTAAAAACTTTGATGTCTTCACTGCAGTGGAGTGTAAAACTCAGGTGGTTGCCGGAACAAACTACTTCATCAAGGTAGAGGACACTGGGCTTACTTTTTCTTTAAATTTAGATGTATAATACTTGGAATGGTGGGGTTTTTTTAATTTAGCTACAGAGGGATGCTTATGACTTGGCTTTAATGTGAAAAAAATCTGTACATTAAAAAAATATATTCACTTCCCCCCATCTCCCAGCCCATCTTCCTGCCTGTATTAAATGGAAATAGAGTACTACTTTGTTTTCGTAATGATTTTTAGTTTTCAGTTATTTTGTGCTGCTTGGTTTTTCGGATGATAACACATCTGTAATGTTGAACACTAACACTGTATTAAGTGAAGTCCAGATGTGTAAAGACACAGCGAAGTATCAAACCTGCTCTGACTCTGCGTGTAGTGATACCATGCACAAAACCCAAGCAACTGTAATCAAAGCATTTAAGTGCTTGTTGTGCCAGATAAAATTAGAGCATTTTGCATGTGTTTAATATATTAATCACTTCCATGCAGCTCCAGTTCTCTATTTGCATGTTCCCTGTCTCAGGCACAGGGAGGATTAACAAGCCTAGAAGGATTAGGTGGGATTTCCACAAAGTCATGATTCCCAGTCTGGTTTGAAACAAGACCATACCTTCTGAGGTGATTTGATTTTTTTTTTTTTTTTTTAAATTTTTTTTAACTGCGTCTCCATCCTCAAGACACACTGATTTACACCATCCCTCCTGCTGAAGGCTGCTGTTATTCCATGAAACTCACTGTTTCTCATGCTTTGCAGGTCCATGTTGGCAATGATGAGTTCATGCACCTGCGGGTCTTCAGAAGCCTTCCTCATGAGAATAAGCCGCTCAGTCTCCACAGTTACCAGAGCAACAAGACTAAGCATGATGAACTGGCCTTTTTCTAGCAAGCTTATCTTGTGCATTTTCCTAACGGTTTCTTATGTGCATTTTCTGTAGGCTGCAAAATATTGATTCCTGTGCCAACAAAGAAGAAAATTAAGTCTTTTTTTAAATCTTATGGTGGAAAAATATCCATTTCTTTTATACCGCTCCCTTACTGTGCAATATCTAAATTTTAAAGTCATTCATCTCTCCTTTCACCAATGCTAATGCAAACCCACAAAGCTGCACTGTTAGTGCAGCTTAACTGGAATGCTGTAGCCAAGTCTGGCTTGTGGACTTCCTTGGTCTGGAAACTGAAACGGGAATGATGCTTATGTATGTACAGCAAGGAGCGAGAGAAAAACCAGCATCTTTTCTGTGCTGTTTTGCATCTGTGAGTATATCTGTAGATTTAAATTGGTCTTTGTATTTTGTTGGCAAAGACCTGAAGAGAGACTTGGGTCAAAGTGGTTTTCGAAGCAAGAGGAAGAGAAGGGTGATAGTCTTTGTAACAAGTATTCCCTTGGTAATCATGTTAATCTTCTTGCAGCAGTAGCATATCATGACCAGAAGAGGGTGTATGAGTTAAAAAACAACTTCCTTATTTCTTAGTCCCAAGGAAAAGTCCTGAAAAGGAACTTAAGCTGGGCAAGCATTTCTGCGTTAATAACAATAAATCTTTCTCTTGAATTGAGATGGCATATTTGACTGGTGTTTCACTGTTCTCTTTACTGGTTTTCAGTATTGGTTATTAGCTTGCTCAGAGTTTTTACCATGAGTGTTTTTCATACTCCAGATAACCTTGTGTTTATTTTAATCTGGTGAGAGACATGAAGGATAGCAAGAAAGACTTCAGTAGGTGTATCAGCAGCAAAAGAAACACAAAGGAAAATGTAAGCCCCCTGTGCTTGGTGGAGCAGGGGATCTGCTGACAGGGGACATGGAAAAAGCTGAGGCACTCAATGCTGCCTTTGTCTCAGCCTTTACTGGTAGGACTAAGGGCAACCAAGCTGGTGAGGGGTCTGGAGAACATGTTTTATAAGGACTGGCTGGGGAAACTGGGACTGTTTAGTCTGGGAAGAGAAGGCTGAGAGGAGACCTTACTGCTCTCTGCAACTACCTGAAAGGAGGTTGTAGAGAGGTGGGTGTTGGTCTCTTTTCCTAAGTAACAGATGATAGGAAGAGAGGAAATGGCCTTAAATTTTGTCAGGGGAGGTTTAGGTTGGATATTAGAAACAATTTCTTTACTGAAAGAGTGGTCAAGCACTGGAACGGGCTGCTCAGGGAAGTGGTGAAGTCACCATCCCTGGAGACATTCAAAAAATGTGTACATGTGGCACTCATGACATGGTTTAGTGGTCAGGGAGATGTTGGGTTGACGGTTGGACTTGATCTTGGAGGTGCTTTCCAACCTTAGTGATTCTGTTATTCTGTGACTTGCCTTCAGGAATTTGAGGTCCCTAAGATGAGTTTGAAAGTCTGGAGAAAGGAAGACTTCCATCAGCATAGTTGGATCAGGCTAGGGGAACACTTAACTGGATTTAGACAATGCCATGGCACTTGAGGGGCTGCACCCTTGGATGCTTAGGGAGCTGGCCAGTGTCATTGCAAGGCCACACTCAGTCCCTGAGGCAAGTGGAAGCAGTCAGCATGGCTTTACAAAGGGGATGTCACTCTTAATCAACCTGATAGCCTGCTGTGGTGGGATAAATGTCTTGGCAGAGGAGAGAAGATGGGTGTTAGTTACCTTGAGTTTAGTACGACTTTTCATACTGTCTTCCATAACATCCTGAGACAAACTGATGAAGCATGTGATAGATAAATGGATTGCAAACTGATCAAAAAGTTCAGCAGCAGAGTCCAGCTAGAGGTCAGTCCCTAGGGGTGTACCCTTGGGGAGTCAATACTGGGACCAATACTTTGTGATATCTTCATCAGTGACCTGGATGGTGGGACTGAGCACACCTGCAGTGCGTTTGCAGAAGCCAAAAAAAAACTAAGAGTGGCTGCTACACTGGATGGTTGTGTTGCCCATCAGAGGGATGTCAGCAGGCTTGAGAAATCAGCAGACGGGCATCACAACTGTCAACAAAAAGAGATGCAGAGTCCTGCCTCAGAGAAGGGGTAACTGGTACAGGCTCGGGGCTGAGTGGCTTATGCAGATGGAGAGGCCAGTCTTCCCCCACTATTCAGCACTGATGAGGCCACACCTGGAGCGCTGTCCCCCAGTCCTGGGTGGACATGGATGTATCAGAGTTCAGCAAAGGGCCACCAAGATGATTAAGTGATTGGCACATCTGATTTAAAAGGAGAGGCTGAGAAAGTTGGGCTTATTCAGCTCTCCTGGCTGTGTCAGGGGGCCTGTCCTCCCACTCCTTCAAGGGGCCCATTGCTGCTCCCCTGCAGTGAAGTGACACTTACAGAGAGGGACACAGTTCGACTTCTCAATTCCCCTGTAACAGAAATTCTCTCCCCCCTCCCCACCCCTCAGCTCCCTCTCCCCCTTTTTGGATCAATAGCTTGTATTTAATGCACTGGATGCAAACCCAAGAAGCCACATGCAAGTACAGAGCCTGTCATGCCTGAAGCGTACTCAGGAAGCCCAAGTTTTTTCTTGGATGCTTGACAGTGTTTTGGAAAGAGGAGCTGAAATGGATGTATGTGCTCTGTCTTACAGCTATAGCACCTCAGGTGCTAGAAGCAGCCTTGAATAGTATTTCAGAGCCTACGCAAGCTGTAGGCAGGCAGCAGTTCTAGACATGACATGCAGTAGATGAATAAATATCTTTCAAAACTTATTTTCATGCGTTTACTGACACAGGCAGAACCCCCATGCAACTTGCAGAAGTGGGGCACCATTCCTCATTGTCTCTCAGAAGTAGGTCAGAGGATCATCTCTAGTTTTGCCAGTCTGAAAACTGACAAGGTCGGGACCTTGGTTCATAGAAGGCAGGCCCTGAAACACCCTTAAGTGCACATACCCAGTATTGGAAACTTGGACCTAGAAACCAAAACAGCAGAAAAGTGAGGATCACAGGTTCTAAGCAGGTTCAAACAAAAGGATGCTCTTACTTTGAAGAATATCTTTGCTCAGGAGATTAATTTTGGGTGTATCTCCATTTTTACTTCAACAGCTCTTAACCCAAATCTGGATAGTAACTGGTGGCAGAAACTGTCTACACCTGTAGAGAACTGTAATAAACACCTTCAGACTCATGTGAATGGAAAATGAATAGGACTGCATGGCTGTGGAAAGCACAACAGAAGAAAGGTTTTGATGGTCCCTGTTTTGGTCATCAAGATCCCAGCACATCAGCTCACAGCTTCTTGGGACACTCAGGGTAGGAGATGAGATAATGAGTAAATCATAATGACTTAGTGGTGGGGCAAGATGCAGAGACAGTGTCAGTTCCTAGAAGGTACAGAAATATTATCCAAAACTGGCACATGGTCCTAAGAAGCAATGAGAACCTGAAAGCCAGGATCCCTTGTCTGCAGAATTACTGCAAACACCTCAGTTCCTGAACACGCAACCTGCTACATCCTAATGCATGTAGGAGTGAGTGTGAGCGGCTGAAATAAATTTTCAAAATAAACTCACCTTTCCCACCAGAAAGTCCTCATATACATAAAGACTTGCTATGAAGTTGTGCATAACTTCATACACACAGAACCAGGCCCAGCAGGTGTTAAACTCTCACTGTGTGAGGTAGGGAGTACTAAGGGAAAGTTTAATGCCTTAGGTTCTAAGAGGATCCTTTACACATTTTCTGGTGGCTGCAATGTGGTACTGTGTTTGTCTTGGTCTGGATTACATCTCAGCTGTAATAAGTCTGTTTGTTGGTGAAATATTAGTGATGTGGAAAATTCAGAAGTATAAATGCACAACTCTTGTAACAGAGCTCATTCCAGTTAATGCTAAAATGAATAACTGTTTCCTGTCACTTGGAAGATCGGGAGAAAAAAGACAAATCATATAACCATAGAATACCACAGTGGAAGCAACCTCAAAGATCATCTGGCCCAACCTTTCTTGGCAAAAGCATGGTCAAGAGAAGATGGTTCAGCACCCTGTCCAGCTGCGTTATAAATGGATTTCTTCCAAGTTCAGTAATATGTCAATCTTCATTTCTGAGTAGTTTGGTCATAAGGCTCAGCAGAGAGAGTGGACAAGTACTTTACATTGCCTATGGCAGCAATAAGATGGCACTAAGGGAAGAAATGAACTAGGCATGACTTCTGGGTTTACTGCAGCCTTCTGTAAATTGTTACCCTTCACTACTCAGTACCTTGTCCACAAAGTAAAAGCTCACTTCCCAGGAGCAAGGGAAGGATAAACATCATTCATGTAAGTAAGACTCATGACTAGCCATATAATAGGCTGTCTTGTCAGTACAATCCCCTGGTGCCCACAGAGCAGGCATAACTGTTAAGAGTTATTTTTAAGGAAGAACCTGGGAAAGAAAGAGGTTTGGCAGTGTTTGTCCTTTCTGGGATCAACTAAATTTGAGAAGTGTGAAGGAAATGCTCATGTCTCTCTGCAGAATTACTATCCCCTAAACTCTACCTGCTAATTTCTTGGATAAAAAGATTCTGTCCCTTGTCAAGAGAGAGAACATCCAACCAGGCATATGTCTGTATACATGCGGAATTAAGATAGAGAAGTCACATGCAATATTTGCTCCAGAAAGCCAGCCTGCCACTAAGCAATGCTTTCTGGCCTTCACTTGCAAAATATGCCCAGCTATTTCTTAGATGTTAATTCACAGAAAACTGCTCAAATCCATCGGTAAGGTTGTCTAGAAGAGGATGAATGGTGCTGTCAGAGGGCTCCAAATTAAGCATTACCTGTTTTCACTCCACAACAGAAACAGGGTTTTAAAAATAAAAAAAAGGACTAGCAGGCAGCCTATACCTCTGCAACATATGACACAGAAACAAAACAATACATGTGCTTGCATGCAAAACTAGTCAGCAGAGCTTGAGATGCTTGCATTAATTTTTTTAGAATTAAATTCAATTCACTCTAGCTTTCCATCAGCTCCTTAGGCTGACTTCACATTCATCACAATAACCACAACTGGAGGATACAGAAGTGCTAGGAAAGTTACTTTGCCTTGAAAGGAAATAGGAGACCAGAGTTATGACTAGTTTAAATAATTTGAGCTGATAGGGCCATCTATAATCTTTGAGTGCCATGATCCTAGGAAAGTTACCATTGACATCTGAAGCAGGATCATGCATGTTTTATAAGTTTTTTATATTCCTGTTCTACAATAGTGCCAAACAGGAATTTTATAAGCATCTGGAGATAGTCCCTAACTCTATTATTAGTCACATCAGATGGTTTTCTACATTTGCCTTTCTTGCTATAAGCCACTATGCAGTCACCTATGTTGTCTAACTACAAAGCACTCCCTCCCATAATATATACAAACCTTAATAAAGTAGTTCACCCCAGCAACCACCTGAGTCCTATATGCTATGGCTTTAAAGATGCCATATGTCCTGTTTTCCCTGCTTTCAAATTGTGGCTTCATCTGTAAAAAGAAAGGGAAAAATGGTTGGCAGGTTCATATTTAGGCTTTTCTTTCACATCTGTCACTCCAGTTTTCATTCTTTTGAAAACACACCCTCAATCAAACAAACCCAGAATCCCCCAAATAATTCAATTTACACCAACAGGGTTATTTGAGAATATCCAGACAACCACCTGAGCAAGTCATTCCTGAAAGTTATTCCAGTGATGGTGAAAGCCCTGCAGCTAACGCTGTAATTTAAACTAAATAAATCCTTCAACATCTAGAACCATGTAAAATTTAAACAACTGTACTAGTTAAACTGGTCCAGGACTAAAACTATGTACTTCTGTTTCCCAAACTGGAATTACAACCTTTAGATTCCAAGCCAGAAATCAATCCCAGGCCTGTATCAACATCATCAGTCCTTTACTACGTAGCACCTGCAGCTACTGTAGTTCCAGAAAAAACAATGCACTGTGCTACCAGCATTTATTCTCACAGCTCAGAGAGATGTGCTTATGCACAGTACCCAGTTTAAGCCCTGCAGATCCTAAAATATGCACAGTTCAGACATCTACAACCTCTTCACACACACATTAAAAAAAAGAAAAGAGTCTAAGTTTTTAATGAAACACAAAGTATAGGGCAAGTTTTAAGTTCCCCAGCAACCACAGTGGTACTGGCCTCTCAGAGGTAGAAATATTTGTATAATTATTAGGCTGAAAGGGGAGGGGGATAGCAGGGGAAACAACTGTGTGTGTCTGAGGTATCATGATTTAGGTACCAGAGATGGTTTTACTGTAGTTGTTTGTATCTGATGACACAAACTCCCTACAGAAAGGCAACTGCAGCGAGTGTAACCCAAAAACTTATTTCTATCATCTAGAAAGTATAAACAATCTTTTGCAGGCTGGGTGGCAGCTTCTCCTCTGTACATGATGCCCATGCCAATGGCCCAAAGCATCCCAGAAGTCGGGCAGAGGAGTGCAGCATGACTTGGCAGCCTGCTCAGGCAGCCCCTGGGAGAGGCCGGCAGCATGTCAGCACTTCTCCCCACCTGTCTGTTTTGCATAAACACATGGAATTAATTTGCTTTCTCAGCACATCCACCTACAGCTGGCTGCCACTCCCATGGCACTCCTTCCTAGCAGGTCCAGAAAACACCCTAGGAACTTCCAGATCAAGTAGTTCCAGATAGTCAGAAATTATCCAATTCATCATATTCAGGCTCCTCCTGACCTCTTACTCTGCTCTTCTTCCAAGCAGCTTTCATGTGGATTCTATACTGGGGAACTGACAGCCATACTTTCAACTTGGGAGCTGCTAACTCTAGCATACCAAGGAAACTTCAATTTCCAACCCTCTTCCAGCTGCCTGGGTCTGGGGGCTCCTAGGATGCTCTTAAGTGGCAACTTTTGGTACATATTGTTCATCTTTCAGAATGAAATAAAACAAAGCCAGTTCTCTCCAGTTTTACCACCTCCCCTGAACTCTGACCACTATGTCTCCAATTTGTTATTTATTGACAGAGTCTTCAGTAAAATCAGATGCACAGACCACTCCTTAATCCTCAGATGGAAAAATAGAACATTCCTAAGCTCATACCTAACAGCTCCTTAAACCCAAAACATTCCTAAATTTTAGGCAACAGCCATAAAACAAGGAGACTGAATGAATAAGATTTCCCAGCTCACTAAGGATGACTACAGCACAGGTGTAAGTAAATAATTATGTAATCCCAATAGCAGATAGACCTTGGACATCTCAAGGGCCTGCAGATGCTCTTCACAACTTCACTCAAATCATATGAATCACTCCTCTGCTTAGCAGAGCATAAAATCACACAGAACTGCATCACTAAAGGGTGACACCATTATCTGTCTGGAAGCAGAGCAGGATTGCCCCAATGTAAGGTTTGTCTCCACAAGAATATTCTCTATACCAAAGCCTCTGCAGTGGAGTGTGAGCTTTTCCAAAGGAAAAGGACCAGGAGGAGTTCTCTCTCCCATGCTCAGCACAACAAGACAAAAATTTCACTTTGCTGAAAGTAAAGATCAAGAATAATTTGGCTTAATTTTTCTAAAGTTACTGAGAATGCCAGCATAGCATAAACAGCGATACTGCTCCTGAACGATTCCACTGCTGTCCCACAAATAATTTTAGATAATCCTTTTCTCTTTCTCTTCTGCAGTAAATGATCTTCCCCAGTGAAAACTTCCTATAGGCACCCTCCAACACATAATCCAGCCCTCACCTATGTACACATGCCCAACTCTGGCAACTCCAGCTGTGATTGACCAATAAAGCCCTGCAATGGAAGAAAGCTTAGAGGAGCTGGGCAAGGTCTACAAAACTCAGGGAATAATACAGGGTGTGACTGACTACAGCTTTTGCAAAGAAGCTGACTTTATATCAATACAAAACAGACCACTGGGTGTGTGAGATAAACAGCTGTATCAGTTGAGTGGATCAACTGGTGGTGGAAGTCCCTGAGTTCATGAAAAGAACATCAACACCTCCCTGAGTTAGTCAGACCATGATGGGAGGAGTGAATACATGGCTCCACCCAACACAGAGTATAAAAACTAAATCACGAACAAAAGAATTTTTTAGAGAACAGCGGGCTTGAGCTGACTTCAACCCACTTCTTCCTATTGACAGAGGACACCCAGCATTGTTGACAGTGAGCATATTCTAGAGATCAGTAACGGAGATCACATTGGTATTGTGATTGAACTGTGTATTGCAATTGTTATTTTGTTAAGAGTAACTTAGATCTGTATCACTGCTAAATCAGAAACCTCATATAACATCAAGTATCTTCAAGTAAGTAAACTAGATTTTAAACATTATACTCTCCATGTGTGGAGTATCTAAAAGAACCTGGTCAGAATACTGGACTCTGGCATCAGCCTTTTTACAGATATCTCCTGGTGGTTCTGCCCCTCCACATGAACAGCCCAGCTCACCTTAGTTTGGCTTCATTCATTGCCTGGTCTTAGCCTGCAAGCTCTCAGATGTGGAATGGTGCTGGTGCAAACTCTGTTCTCTATGGCATAGCAAAGGAGGGAGCTGAGAGCCCTGCACATACAGGAGTGTGCAGCAGTATCAGACGCTACGTTCAGCCCCACTACTTCCTATTTTTGTTTCCTCAAGGAGGGTGTAAGTTACGCTTTGTGCAGTTGCCAAAGAGGGAAGAGCTCATCTTTCAGAGCTGGGAAGGTGAAGGGGATTGGTAGGGGTGGATGGGAACATGGGATGGGTGACACAAAAGGTGTTTCCCCATGCTATGCTCTTCTCCTGCCACTCCTCAGGATGTGCTTTATACTCTTTTAAGAGCTGTTGCACTGCAGGGTGTTAGAGGATCTGCAGAGGTGTTGTTCACACAGCTACTTCCAGGACAGGACAGCTGCCTGTAACCAACCACCATGGCAAGTGGACTCACCCTGCCTATCCTGTGCCAAACTCACCTTGTCTCACTGGCTCACTGACACTCCCTTCATCACAGCCGTGACTCTAGAAAGATGCCAGCAGAGAACATGCTGTTTGCCCATAGCCTTGTCCTGTATTTATCTTTTTTTAGTGCATACTAACACATGTTTTGTCCTATCGATGTCCTTCAGTGAGAAATTAATTCTACCAAGTGAAATCTTCTCCCTTACAATATGCTACCTTTAATTTCAAACAAGTGACCTCCGTGCTGCCATAGCAGAGCTGGTCTACATGCGAACATTAACTGAAGGTAGCCAGTACTATGCCTGGCTATGGACAAGGATAAGACAGAGAAGTGGTTTGTCTCGGTCTTACCAGAACACTGTCTATGCAGAATCCTGAGAAAATACTTACTGGTAATCAAGGGGATTCTCATTTTCAGCACTAGCTTCTTAGTTTAAACACTGTCTTAGTATTACCACCTGATCTCACAGCCTTTACACAAGCTTCAGGACTCAGCCCCTTGCACGCAGAGACTTCATCTTTAGACAGATCGCAACTCACCTCGTTAACAATATGTTCGACTTCTGGAGTAGCAGGCTTGGTCTCAGATAAGCCCCCAGGCATCATAGTGGCAGGTAACCTCTCTGAAATGATGGGTGTTTCTGAAGAGGAAAGTTCAGTGCGGTCTGAGAAGAGTCACCAGGCATCTCGTATATATACATATACATGTGTCATGGAATCATATGACCTGTAACACATGGAGCCTACCATTACTGAACTGCAAAAGGAAAGAAATGGGGAAAACAGGGGGAAAGTACAATGTAAAGTGCCGATAACATTAATACTAAATGTAAAAAGTGCTTTAAAATCCTAAGTGTATATAGTCTCCACATCAATAAGAAAAGCAAACAACAGCCTCAAGCTACCTGCATCCTAAGACAGTTGGTTTGGGCTGAAACTAGAACCTCTTGCCTCTCCACCCATGTGCAGATGACTTGTCTGTGCACTTAGGAAATGGATCAAAGTCACACCCAGTATTTCCCAACACCATTCAAGATCAGAAGAAAGCATGCAGCAACTTCCTCAGTGCAAGTCCCACTCAACTTGAAACTGCATTGTCCCAGTATCCTTCCAAGTGGGAAACAGGAGCAGATCGCAATTTATGTTCAGTAACTCTACTTCCCTCTACCTGACCAGAAAGGTGCCAAGGTAAACACCAGAATCAGAAATGGAAAAAATTAAGTCCTAGGTTCAGGTAAGTACAGTAAATAAGTTATTTCTGCTTCTTTCCTATCAAAGTTATAGTTGCATTCAGGCAATCATAGTAACAACTGAATATGCTGTACTGTTTACATTTTTATTGAAACTCCAGTGCCAATTTCTTGGAAGATAAAGCATGATCCCTCTCGCTACAGAGTTGTGTGTGCACAATAGCTGTTCTAATGTCAAGGTACTTATATTTCACACACTGATGAGTAACATGCAGAGTATATAGTCAGAAGTATTCATCCTGCAGTTACAGTCACAGACACATGACACAGCCATATTCATGACCATATAGGAACGTACATAGCTTAAAAAACACACAAGCTACTGAGGAACAGCTAGCAATTGTGAGCAGCCCTACCTGGCAAGGGAGAGCTAACACTTTAAGATCACAGAAAAACTACTCCCCTTGGGTATTCCTACAACCCCTTTCTCCAGCAAATGGGATGAATGTTGTTCCAGAGCTAGGACCACAGAGGTAGCAACAGACCAGACAATTTTAGAGACCCTAGGGGTAGGAATATGGGAAGGGATGAAATTAGAACATGTGCTGTACACAGGCAATGGGCATTTCTGATGGAATCAGCATTAGGGAATCTGCTAGAATCAAGCCTGGTCATGGACACAGCAACGGTGGCCACGCAGCACAGACTTACTGGTGTTCTAATTAGCCTACTGATGCTCCTCACGGGTGACAAGTGATGCAACAGACTGTAAACAAGTACTTCATATCTAACTTCAAGGCCTGTTCATGGTACAGAGGATCTGAGATTGAGAAACTGTTAACAGCAAACTCAACAGTAGAGATAAAGTTAAGAGTATGTTACCAATAAAGATGTTGCATAATTTCCCAAACTTGAGCAGCAGAGTCATGAGAGTGGATAAAAGGCATTTGAGGAAAAACAGTAGTCCTGAGACATCTTTCTGAACAAAGAGAAAAAAGTTCCCAGTTCTTGGGAATAAAGGGAATGGGAGGTATTAAAACTGGAAGTCTGCCACTTTCTCCAAATTCACCACTCCAGATGAGGAGATCTCCACAGCCAAATTCATGGAGTTAATGACAATTCAAGCTGATGATCTCTGACTCCATCCTTCACACAAGACCCTGCTGATTCACTCAAATGCTGATCATCTTCCATTACGTTCCTACTGTGCATCTTATTCACACAGCTGGATGGATGACCTAACTAACTTAACTGGAAGAACCAGCTCACCTTACTGAGGCCAGAAACCACGGACTGTGTCCAACAACCATGCAGCACAGCGCTAAACCAGAGTATTTTATAAACTTCTCCACTCACCAGGATGCACTAACTCCCTTGGGAAGGGATAGAGGTAAGATCCCCAAGGCAAGCACTACCCCTCTGAAGAACTCTTCATTCTGATTAGTAAGAAATACACATCAAGCACAAAGACTAAGAGGATTAATTCAAAATCTTGGGAAAACTCTACATGTGAAACTAGATGTCAATGTTGCATGGAAATGATTCATTGGACTCCATATTTCTGGGTTTTTGGGGTTTTTTTACTTCAAAGCATAAGAACTCTTTTTTTTTTTTCCCAGAGTTGTGTGGATGGGAAGGGAAATCAACACTGTCGGCAAGCTGATGCTGAAGTTTACACAGGCAAATCTGTCTGTTTTCTTTCTGTGGGAGTGCTAATGGCTGTCCCAAAATCCAGTGACATTTCTAAGACTGAGATGCAGTACCCATCTCACACAGATAGTTCATGAAGTCACTTTGAAATGCTGACGTTTCACAGATCTGCTACCAATGATGATCAGTGGCAATGGACTATCCTAAGAAACCTCATCTACACCTCTCTCCATTAAGCTTTGGATATAATGAAACAGCATTTGGAACATTGCCTTGAGTAGGACAGCCATCCCCATTCCATCTTGTGCACAACATCAACAAGCTAGTGAGTGTCTCCACTTCAGTATCTGAGATATGTTTGATACTACATACTAGTCCAGCCTACGCTCACCATTTGCAAAGGTGGCAATATCTCTTCACAGAACTGTACTGCTGTTAACTTGGAGAATCTGTGCTGGGAGAACAGCACTAGTATTCCTTATACTTTTAAAGCCAAGTAACATCTTGCACTATGTACTATTCCAATAATGAAGAAACAAATCTTTACAGCTTGCAGGCCACTGCTCTCTGGTCCTATAAAAGCAATTCTAAGAAGCAGAAGTTACAGTTAATAAAAACACCAGTACAGTAGCAAAAAAGCAAACTACAACAAAAAACCCCCCAGGGTTATATATTTATGAGTTATTTTTAAACCAGAAATAAAGCCATCTCTGCAGAAATGATTGTGAAAGCCGAGTCAGTAGGTAGTCTTCTAGTTTTGCAGTGATAAGGCACGTAACTGTGACTGGATTAAAGGACGCATGGCCTGCAGCATTTTAAGAGTTGCTAAAGGAAAGTAGCCCTCCATTTGCCAATTGAAAATCTATTAACAACAGTCTTGACTTTCTACATGCTGGTCTCCAAAAAGGTTTCCCCTCCTGCTACCTACCCAGACTTCAAAAAATTTGGTATTGTTCATGTAGTAGGATTAATAGAAACCTGAACTCAAGCAGCACAATGCTACCATAACCCTGCTTATGCTGAGCCTATGGTACCAGTAAAGGGCCTCTTCCCCTCAGTTTGCTTCAAGACAACCAAATTCTAATCATAAAAAAACCTCTGTAAAAAGATTACCTATTTCATCAGTCATGAGCATCTACAGGCTGCAGAAGACAACAGCACTGAGTGCCAGGAAAATCACATCTCTTTCTATTTCACAGAAGGAAATAGGAAGCACACGCTTGAGAGGGCTTTCCAAGCAAGCAGGATCTGCCCAACTAGATTCACCATTTCCAGGCAATGGGAAAGCCCCAGTAGAGGGGCAAGCCACCTGCAGGAGATCTACACTCTGGGCAGGGGCATTACTTGTGCTTTTTGTTCAAGTGCCTTTACTTGCAGAAACAAAAGTTAGAACCAGGAAAAGGATGAAATCCTGGTATTTGTGGGGCCCATTATTTGATTCACATATGACATCAAGCAGCCCAGTAATTTTGTGACCACCTTGATGGCAAAGTTGAAGCAGGATGCAATCACAGACTAAACATAATCCCAGAATGGACAGGAGTCACTAGAGAGAGAAATTTTACCTGCCTTTGTGTAGTATGGCCCACAACTCATGCCAATTGCATACCATCACAAAACATCTGACTTCACGTGCAGATCTTAGGCACTCAAAAAATAGGAAAGCCATTTTCTTCTTCCCCATGCCCCAAAGCATGACATGAAATTTCAGTTACTCACCTTAATGTTCCACTAAGTTCAACAGCAAGATTTCAACAGCCTCTGATCCATGTGATTTGCCAGGTACTGTTAAAAGATACCTCTTTGTGCTCAAAGCAAACTAGAGTAATTCAACTTCTTAGTGCAACCCTCTGTATACAAGCTGCAAACACCTGAAGAATGGATGTTTGGGATTTAGATGTCTCCTTACGGTGTCAGAAGTTTTTCATATACAGGTTTGTATGGATCTATTTGTTTGGCCTTATATTCAAATGAAAAAGAATGCTATGCTGGGGTGGGTTGTTTTTTTGTTTGGTTTTGTTTGGTTTTTTTTTTACATCGTTTTCTCAACAATAAATGCTAAGCTGAGCTACTGCAAAAAAAAAAAATATCTACATGTGTGTCACATCCATTTCACAGGTCATTTTTCACAGCATCTGCTTAAGTGAAGTTTTCCCACAACAACTGAGCAAACATCTGAATGTATAGAGAATGGCAGTGATGAATTGTCATTACAATCTTTAGTTTCTACAGAAATACAACACAAGCTTAAATTTCAAGAGTATTGATGCTAATTCTATATACCCTGGCAGAAGTTTCTATCATACAGCTGGCTTAAAAGGAGAATTTGTCCTATATTAGAGGTCAGTATTATAGTACCAACTTTGAAATTGGAACTAAATGTTCTCAGTATCTCATTAGTGGACCATCTCCTGTGGAAATCAGGTTACTGGCAATTCAGCCCACAGTTCTGAACAGTATTTAATTTCCACCTTGAGGATAAACAATTATAATACTTTAACAGTTGAAGAACAAGCACGTTTTCTGCTTTCAGAGTTGCAGAAAAACAATGAGAATTCTTCAAAAGTGAGACAAACGCTCCAAGTTCTGCTTAGAGCAGTTGCAGTACCTTGGGAAAAAAAAAGAAATTTGAATATTAGGATTTGCATCCTCAAAACCTTAAAATATATTTCTGCCTCAGTCTCATAAAAAAGAAAAAAGTGAGATTAAATGACTCTACTGACTAAAAATAAAGGTCACCAAGTAGTTCGAGCCTCTACTGGACAAAAAAACTTTAAAACTGATGATGCTGGACAGATCTTTGCCAGCTTTCAGTAACACAAGTACATTGCTCCATTTACTTCCCACCACCCATATATGTTCAGTTTTTAGGGATGGGAGAGTATGTAGTCATTTCAGTGCCATTATTGAATTCCAAAGCATTTGCAAGATGGGGCCTGTATTTTTAAGGCACCGTTAAAGTTCAATGGTTCTTTAATACTTATCACCAAATGATAAAAACAGCTGGTAACCAAGCAGACCTTGTTATTTGACTGTCAGCCAATCAGAGTTAGTAAAAAATAAAGGTATTTCTACAGCAGTTCTGCTTTTAAATGCTGTGTTACTGCAGGTGTTGTATTAAAGCTTTACAAATAAACACTGTGGCCAGAATCTGCAGGATCGGGTATGCATAACTATTTTCTCAGCTCAAATATAACTCACCTACAGAAATAATTTTAAAGGTTCAGAAGAAGGGACAAAATAGAGTCACTGGATAGTTAACTGTCTGATTCTCAAATGAGATGTATCTTCATCTCCAACCCAAAGTGGTTTCAATCAATACCACATTACCTATTTAAAGAAAAAAATCCAGAACTTGGTAACACAGACCAAAGGACAGCATGCAACAGATGTTGCCCTTCAGCATTGTGGAGACAATGGCAAACCTGTGTTCACATGTGACTCTGAACTAACGCTGCTAGTATTGAGTAGTTTGGAACAATGCTGGTAGGTTCCTACTTTCAGGAACACTGAACCTATGCTTGGTGACCATTCTACAATTTTTATTTCATTTCAGATTTTAGTAGATTATTCACACAAACACACCATGTTCCCTGATTGTTTGGCAAGCACTGATACAGGGAGAGCCCTGTTCTCCCTGCTCAGGCTGGTTTTTACTGTTTCTTCCCTTCTAAGACTACTGAAGATGTAGAAGTTCAAGAAAGATGCCAGCTTCATGTTCCATTTGAAAATTATTTTAATACTATAAAACTCATTTGTTCACATATTCTGTACAAAAGATGAGTTGTTTTCTCTTAATTACAGGAGAATCATTTCAACCTTGAGATTTCAGCTAAGTAGGTCCAAAACAAAACAAGACTGGGTTCTACTGGTTCTGGAGGGTCCCAATACAGCTCACCCAAGATCTCTTTCCAGTTTGGCTCTCATGGTTATGGACCACCGCGACGAAAAATACTCCACATTATTGACTCTTCGGAGGCTTGTAGTGAATTCGACAACGCTCACTAAATACCTGAGATACCAAAACAAAAGAGCAAAAGCGAATCAGCCCTCATCCAGGTGAACAGAACTTCAGAGCTAGTTCAGGCAACTATCTCTTCATGTAGCACCTGTCTCAAGCTGCCCAGCCCTGCTGTACCAATACATGGTACTTACCAAGGCATCTGTTTCATTCAGCTTCTCTCCTGGCTCCTCCAAAGTCTGCAGCCTGATACTGGGGGACTGCACAGCACTAAAAACGTTCTCCCTCAGATAAGGCAGGCTCATAATCCTTGTAGTCTGTTACCATCATAGATGTTGATGCCTTTTTTTTTAGAGGGAAGGAAATTATCAGTGGAAAGCTCCTGACCGACTGTGTTCTGTTAAACTCAATCTGGCTTTCAAATTTGGAAGCAGAATCCTTCTCTTTCCTGAGCATATATATTTTAAATTGTTGTGACAACTGAAAAAGAGGTGCAAGGGCTCTTGGAAGCCCCATTCACACTTTTAGCTATCTGACCATAGATGCTGACCTTCTCCTGCAAAGGGCACACTGCTCTCTCCTCACTCACCTCTGGCACCTTCCCTGGGTAAAATTTAGCACACAGAACTAGACACTGAAGATCATGTTTATTTAACTTGAACTGCAGCCCTTGTCAAGCAGACTGCTTACCCTAAGGAGGGCAAATAAATATGGCAATCTAAAGTAAGGCACTCCAAATCACAAGCACAATGCATAGGCTCACACCAAAGGTACAGGTGCTCTTTACAAGCTTTTACAAAGCTTGTAAATAATAAATTGCTTTCTACAAAGATATTTATTGCTTTGTCTCCAAACTTTGTCCAGCACATGTTCTGAGAAGTAACACGAGCACCACCTAGCACAAGCTGAGGCACTGGCAGTTATTTGTTTCCCCACCAGCACTCCTGCCAGAGCATGTTTTGTCAAGCTGTCCAGGGACTTTTCAGATCCAAATGCCTGTGTTCTTCAGCATGTTGGGTTTTGCAAACTGTCCCACTGGTGTCACATGCAAAGTGAGTGGTCTTGTAATTCTGGGGAAGTTATGCATCACTTTATATAAATATGTTATTTTAAACCATATCCCCTTAGAATCTTCTATAGCTCATCTCCTTACCCAGAGTTCAGAACCCAAGGCAACTTCAGTAAAAGCATGCATTAGCTTTAGCATTGATTCTTAACAATTTTTGAGTAATTTTCAACTTATTTTCAAATTTAATTTACTTTAAGAAACAGACACAGAAACTGCTTCATAGTGCAAAAACCAGTTGTGATAATAGTTTTTCACACACACACAGACAGCCTGTCCCACTGCACTACCACATGCATTGGACACATCTGAAAGAGTTAGGAGGTATGTAAAGGTCTGAGATCAGATAAGCTATAGAAGGAATCTGTAGAAATTAAGACCCACAAAGGGTTCCCATTCCAAAGCATTTTAATACAAAGTAAATTGCACCATTTTTGACCATTGTCTGTCAAAGACATGCTAAGGGCATATATGTCTTAAAGGGTACTGGAAATACACTTTTAAACACTGTGTCTCTTGCATCGAACAACACATTAAAAAAATGGCAGTTTCCGGCTTGCTATCATGCAAACTTTTAAAGCATCTTTAACAGTACTCCTGAAGTCTGTGGAAGGAAGATCTACACTGCAGTCTTACTAACATTGCCTCCTACTTTTAGGATCATTGACTCACAGGTCTCAGTACATTACCCAGGCCAACTAACTCTACTGGTCTACCTGTGAAGTGCTATTCTCATTTTCAGACAGGAAAAACAGTGCCTTCAACATTCATGTTACTATGCAGAAGTTTGATTTTGCTGTCTTTTAAATAATTATACAAAACACTCCAACAATAAACTCATGTGGAGGTGCCGTACAGAGACTAATGCAAGTGTCTTGTTTTAGAAGCCAATTCCTTGTTTGGTATCAGCCAAACAAAATTCCACAGCATGCATTTCTATGGAGCAGCATCGTTCTGTATGCCGCTATTGCTACAGATACCCAAAGTAAGTGTTTGAAAATAACTGTTTCCTAATCAGATTTTTCCAATCAGTTTGCAGTTGGCTAGGGTTAATGTAAATAGAAAGTGTACTTTCTAAATAAAATCTGTAACAGTAAGAGTGGAGGTCCTCACCTGCAAACCTATAACCACTTCCATGTAACAGATCGCATTTGGTCTGCAACTATGACTGGGTCTAATTCCTTCAGTGACATATTTTTATAGGCAGTTTAATGAAACATTTATGTCTATATTCAGAGGGAGACAACAGCAGAGCTAGAGATATACCCCAGAAATACTTTTCTCTTTAAGCCCTACACTAAACACTACCAAGTATCCCTGCACCATGCATACCTCACTGTTTATAAACTCTCCATCTTCAGGAAAAATTTGACATTTCTGTCACTAGCAAAAGTTTAATGCAGCTACCGGACATTACTGGCATGAGTAATGGTACCAACTCTGGGCTTCAGAATGAAGATGGAGATGGGGTCTGTCCCCCTGTAGCAGAGGTGCCATAAAATATTTGCCACTGGTGACCTGCAGCATGGTGTTAAGGCTGAGGCATTGCTTAGTTGTATCAGCTGGTTTAAAATTGATTAAGCTTAAGGGCATGACTAGCTTTTTCAGACAGTACCAGAGGTAGCACTGATGGCAGAGCATACACGGAAAACCATGTAAATGCTTGTCTAATCAGCCTGCATTGAGCTGTATTGTGGCAACTAAACTTCTAAGAATATGAAAGACTTAAAGATGTATTGACTTTACACTGATGCAATCTAGGGGACTAAAATCCTGAAGTATAGATTAAAAAGGGAGCTGCAGATAGTACTTGCTATTTGCAAAAATCCTTCTTGCATTCAGAGAGGGAAGGAGGTTCTCTATACAGTATTGAAAGCTCTGAAAAGCTACAACACACCAGAAAAGGATGCCAGATGTGAAATGCTGCAGTGACAGAATGCAGCCAACCCAGAATTTAAGCTCAGAGTTAATATCACTTTATTAACAAGGCAGCGTCTGAGGCCATCAGTCCAGAGGGTGATCTGCTCGCTTTGTTGACCCAGGAGAGCAACGACAAGCCTGTCCTTGGCACCAGGGAGCATCAGTCTGAGTCTGCAGAAGCTCCATCAGGAAAAAGTTCCGCTTCTACAGTCCCATCCTCCTCCAGCCTCTGTTCAGAAGCACGATCAGTACCAAACACAGCCAAATCAAAGACTCATCTCCCTGACATTGCTAGAGGCCCAGCAAAACTTTTCAGATAGGCCATCACAGAAAGGTCTACAAAGTCCCTAGCCGCTAGGCAAGGCAGAGAAAGGGATCTACACAATGAATACTCCACAGTCCTTCCTCCTCCCTAAATTAGATGCTTTCTTTCCTTTGCAGTGCAACAGAAAGGCTTTGATCTCTGCATTCAGAACCAGGAAAAAGACTGACCTGAAACATTTCCTCCAGCACTGCCCTGATCTATTTCTTATTAACCTGTCTCATAAGGCACCAGTCCCATATCTCCAGTGCAGGACTGTCTGTCGGAACAGAGTATCATTACTATTTTAAATGACTCAGTACCTTCCAGCTTCTGTCGTTTACCACTTCTTCAACATTCAGCTCCGACTGCATCAATTTCAACTGCAGAAAGTAACAGATAAAGAGGTTATTGTCAAACAGGCCTCCCTGCAGCCTTCAGTATTTACTACCATTGCAACTCTCTGACCACAACCCCAGTACCAGTTGTGTAATCCCTTCGATGGTGCAAACCGAAAGGCATGATACCTAATCATCCTGAAAGCCTGGTCCTCCCATTTAGCCAATACTTGGGGCAGACTGAAGTCTGCATGAGTGTGGTGAGGGCAGACTTGCAATGCAAGCCTGGCAGAGGTAGCTCCTGATAATTAATGGTCTGTTCTTAAATATCACCCATCAAGATTTGCTAGCAATTAACTGATTAATTTTAATGGCTTCACAGACAAAATCTACATCTAATTCAAGCACTAGGCATAGGGAATGACAGTGCTGGGATTAGCTCTGCAGCCCCAAGTTGCCATTCTTGAACACATGCACTATTAGTCATTTAGGGAGCTGGCAGCAAAGATAGGACTAAAGACAGATCTCAGATTCTGGATTTTGAATTAAGATCATAGAGAAAGTCTCTCCACTTCCTTTGCTGTGCACTGACAAAAAAGGGGTTAACAAGATTAGATCATCTATGCTCATGCTGTCTGAACCAGTTAATACACTATGGGATCACAGTAGGACAAATCAGGTTTACACAGATGCAAAAGCTCCATCAAGAACTACCACAATACATAGTTCTTGAGCACTCACTTTATCCATGAGAAATGTAAGAATCTCTTTGTTTTGTACCTATTAGAAACTCTTAGGGGCAGGTGTGACAGCTGTACTCAGGTGATCTGCAGTAATTGGACCCTGTCATGAGACCCTCGAGCAGCAGTAGAAGACATAAGAATCATCCGTCATTTTTGCCTACATTTAGGTTGTATTTTTGTTGGAGTCTTCAACACAACAGACTAAGAGTCAGAGTTTTTCCATTTTAAATAAATGGTTCCAATTAGAGAGTTGGTGGACAGGTGCAAGCCAAGACAGTAATCCCATCAAAAACCATCCAAGAAAGACAACTGGACACACAGAGCTACTGCAGTTCTTGGATGGACTTTTACCTACTTGTTAGGATTTCAAACTGTTTGAAATAACAATCCAGCAACCACAAAGTGACTAGATGATTACTCTATAAAATAGCCACTCAGAAGATCTTTAGCAGTGCAAAGAAAGGTTTTTCCTGATGGAGGATGTGAGTAAGTTTACATTCATCTGGATTGTCACATTAATTGCCTTTGACACCAAGCCTAAGCAAAACTACTATTTTAGCCTTTTCCTTAGAGTTGCAGACCTGAACAGCAATATAGTGTCAATCAACACGGCTACATAGGGGGGGGTGGCTGTTGTTTTAAAAACAAACTCTGCTGATAGCAGCCTCACAATCTCAGGCCCTGGTTCTCATGCGGGATTTTAACTACTCAGATATTTGCTGGAAGGCCTATACGGCTAGCCATTCACAGTCCAGAAGGTTCCTCCAGTGAATCAATGATAACTTCTTGATGCAAATGGTGGATGAGCCAACTAGGAGAGGAGCACTACTGGATCTTATACTCACTAACAAGAAGCAGGGTCTGGTTGAAGAGGTGAAGGTTGAGGGCAGCCTTGGTTGCAGCGACCATGAGATGGTGTAGTTCAGGATCTTGTGCAGGAAGAACAGAATACCAAGCAGGATCACAACCCTGGACTTCAGTAGGGCCAAATTCGGCCTTTTCAAGCAATTGCTAGGGGAAATCCCATGGGACAGGGTACTAGAAGGTAAAGGGGCTCAAGATAGTTGGTTAGCATTCAAGGACCACTTCTTCCAAG
>VYZX01014985.1:43250-57201 GCA_013401335.1 Brachypteracias leptosomus
CAGGTACCAGTATAAGTTGGGGACTGAGCTGTTGGAGAGCAGTGTAGGGGAAAGGGACCTGGGGGTCCTGGTGGACAGTAGGATGACCATGAGCTAGCAATGTGCCCTTGTGGCCAAGAAGGCCAATGGCATCCTGGGGTGGATTAGAAGGGGTGTGGTTAGTAGGTTGAGAGAGGTTCTCCTCCCCCTCTACTCTGCCCTGGTGAGAGCACATCTGGGATACTGTGTCCAGTTCTGGGCCCCTCAGTTCAAGAAGGACAGGGAACTGCTTGAGAGAGTCCAGCGCAGAGCCACAAAGATGATTAAGGGAGTGGAACATCTTCCTCATGATGAAAGACCCAAGGAGCTGGGCCTCTTTAGCTTGGAGAAGAGGAGACTGCGGGGTGACCTCATCAATGTTTATAAATACGTAAAGGGTGAGTGTCATGAGGATGGAGCCAGGCTCTTCTCAGTGATGGTCAATGACAGGTCCCGGGGCAATGGGTGCAAGCTGAAGCATAAGAGGTTCCACAAAAATATAAAGAAAAACTTTTTCACAGTGAGGGTGACAGAGCACTGGAACAGGCTGCCCAGGAGGGTTGTGGAGTCTCCTTCTCTGGAGACATTTAAAACTCATCTGGATGCGTTCCTGTGTGACCTGCTCTAAGTGGTCATGCTCTGGCAGGGGGGTTGGACTAGATGATCTTTTGAGATCCCTTCCAACCCTTAACATTCTGTGATTCTGTGATTTTAACAAGCCTTACTAATTTGTTTGACAGAGCTAATAATCATTATGCTGTATGTCATGGGTTTACAGAGTTTATTTGGTTGGGTATTTTATGACACTTCATTCAGGTAAATTAAGATGATAAATTAATAAAATAATCAAATTATATTTTAACATAAGTGGATTAAAAGAATTGGCTGCCAGACTGACACTACTCCAAGTTTTCTTATTCAATGACCCATAAGTAATATTTTTTTTATAAAGTCCTCCAATTTGTACCATTACCAGGATGAGAGAAACACAAGTATCAAGAGAAAACAGACCTGTATTGCAACCACATGAACATACATTTGAAGTGCATAATCTTAAATGCAGGATGTGTTCTGTCAAGATAGCTTATTTGAGTTGTAGAAAAACCACAACTCACGGAGAACCAGAAAAAACAAAAACCCATAAACATAAAACCAGCAGGGGGACTACACTTCATAAAGTCAAGTACAAATTTGAGGTCATCTCATCAAAAGATTTCTGGGATCTTCTCAAACTGTGGATTGCTTTTAACATTCAAAAGCATGTCCAATTACTAAACATTATAATTGTGATCCTACTAGTGGTTTCAGTGATAGCTTTTGTGTTCAGTAGCTAAATGATCTAAATAACTGGCTGTGCAAACAAAATTTGTAGAAAACTCTAAGCTACATTCTGATTTTCCAAACTAATATGGGTGTCTGTTAACAGTTCCATAAGTGAGGCCATAGGAATAAAACTACTCGCCTGCCACCTGGTTCTTTAAATCTGAGCTCACAACAGAGCACTTCTCTGAAGAGCATGTAAACAAACAGTTCATTCACTCAATGCCTGGGAAAAATCATCCTCTCAGGAAGCTCTTTTACCACAACTGCATCAGCATCCAACTACTCTTTGAAACAGGGGCTACAACAGGCTCCTCTTGGGAGCACAGGGTTAAGTGTATTTTGAGGTAGTTCAGCACCGCAAAAGCAAAATTTCAAGAGCCATCTCTACAAGTGTTACAGGGCTGCAGCAGGGAAAGATGCAGTCAGGACATGTGAATATATATACCTGTGTATGTGTATGCCTGCGTGTGATGGTGGGACGTCTGGCTTTACGAGAAGAACTCACCACTACATTGGAAACTCACAGGCACTGTTTTAGAAACCGTGGTTAAGACAGTCCTCAACAGAAGAAGGCTCACTAAACTGCTGAACACAACAGACACACCTACCCAGTATATGCAAAAAGAAGCAATAAGCAAGCAGCCTTATTTGATATGTGCTGCAAACATATGGTACGGAAAAAAAAAGTGAACATGAATCATATGGAGCAGGTCTAGAAGATAAATCAATGGAATGGTTCACATTGTTGCTCATCTCCCGTCCTACAGCTACACATGCAGTATCCTTTACCCTACAAAGGGGACCCTGGAACAGAGGCAAGAACTTCAGCGGAGTTCCCTTCCTCACTTCTGATACTCCATCTAGATCACCTCTGTTCACCTCTGATGAAGTACACTTTTCATTCAGAGGCCAGAAGGTTGAGAGGGTGTTTGCACATTAAAATTCCTTACTCAAAATCAGGTGTCTCTCTCACACCATCACAAGGTACTCAAGAAACTCCAAGAAATACTAAACAACAAAAAAATTGGTTAAGTGGAATTCAAGGTTGCCTGGCAGCTCCTTGTAGAGAAGAGAATCTCCAATTAACATACAGAGTAGGAGCGATGCTTCTCAAGGTGATGATGAAAACGGACAGCTTTAAGGCTGCCTAATTGCATGGTGCAAGAGACACACAGAAAAGCTGTATTCGTTATCTTCTGGTATTTGTATTTTGGCACCCATACTTGCAGATACGCTAGTTTCAGAAGACCACAAAAAGGCAAAATGAATCTTTAGGCACTCTGAAAGGACTAAGCAAGCCCCAGGTAAGTTGTATGCTAAGCGGTGTTAGTGAAGGTTAGAGTCCACCATGGGGAAGTACACATGTTTTTCTACAGCATTTGTGTAACAGGATATCAGAAAATGCTCTGCTTGCAGGATAAAAGCAGCTCTGTCTTGAGGTCTAGGGGAAATGTTTCTCACAAACCCAGCCAACAAGAGCCTCGGAAAGACTGCCTGAGTCAGGATCCACTTCAGGTTCTCTCCGTCACACTAGTCTTTCTGTTTGGGAAAGATACTGTCTTCTTCCTCTCTAAGCGGTCTCTAAAAAGCTCCACCACTCACCTTTGTCTGTTCTTTCCTGAGTTGCTTTAACAATGCTACGTTATCCTGCGCCTTTTCCCTCTCTTCTCTGAGAGTTTTCACTAAACTGGAAGTCTGAGCGATGCAGTTTTTGATGATTCTCTCTCTGCTGGTGTGAGCATCCATCAACTAGGTGGGGAGAGAAAGTAAGTCTCAACAACTTATCAGAGAATAAAGACATCCGAGTTACAAGTTAAAAGAAAGACTTTCTAAAGTCGAGGTATTGCTATGCCTACGGAAATCCCTTGGACTATAATCCACATGTTGGAAGCAATGCTGCTTTGAGCAGTAGCTACCATCTTGATCAAAAGTCAAAGACATACATGAGCAGGAGTCTTGTGGAGCAGCACAAAAAGCATGCTAGCACCCATTTCTAAAAGGAAGAAGTGGACTGGGCTAACACCGTCTGCTGCAGCCTGAAGCACACCTCTAAGGATCAGTATTGCAGAGCAAGTAAGTTCCATGCATGGAGTTCCACTGAAGGAGCAGGTACATGTGCATGGTTTAGCTGCGTGGAGAAGTCAATTATGCCTGTTATGGACAGATAAAGCACAATATATAGAGGCAGAAGTTTCCTTAGAACCTGAGGATGCTTTACTGGCCGCTGCACATAACAAAACACCAGGAAGCAAGCTGAAAGCCGAAGAAGCGCACACTCACAGACTGGTACAGCTCTTTACACGTCTGGCCAGCATCAATTTTCCCCACAAAGGAAGCTGTTGGAATCGTAGTGTTTAATTCATGGACGATTCTGTCATCGATTGTCCTCATCACCCTGAGCAACTCCTGCATTAAAAAAAATAACAATGTTTGCTTCTATCTCTTAGAAAAACCTACTGGAAGAAAATTTTTGCATGATTCTTAAATAAAAAACTAAGTAGATTGCTTGAGGACAGCAAAAAACCCGCACCAAAGGAGCCATTTCCACAGGCAGGAAGACCTGCTGCAGACCAGCTCCTGTCCTCAGCAGCAAAGGGCGGAGGAGGAAAGAACTCGGCCCACTGAGGAACCAAGGCCCCCCCGGAGTCCCCCGGCCAGGAACACCGACGGACCGAGAGCTGCTTCCCAAGGCCCCGCTCCCGCCCCCAGGCGGGAAATCGGGCACGACCCGCACCGAAACGGAGAGCTTTGAATTAAAACCCCTCCTTTTTTGGGAGCAAGATGCCCAAGAAACAGGCCGGGAGCCACCCGCTCCGCCGCCCCGGCCCCTGCTCCCACCGCTGAAGGCGCGCGTGCTTGTTCCCGCTCCGTGAGACGACGTGAAGGTGCCCACGGAGGCTCCCACGCCGCGGGACCTCCCGTGTCGGGAAGCAGCCCCAGGAGGGGGATCCCCCGCTGGAGGGCTCGGCGCTCCCGCCGCAGGGGGATTCGGGGGAGGCTGGGTCCTGCTCCGTTCTCGCCCCGACCGTTAAGGAGCGGTGACCTCGCCCGCCGCCCCACGGGGCTGCGCTCCCTCGGGGCCGCGCGGCGTTGCTAGGAGACAGCGGGAACGCGCCGGCGCGAGGAGGCGCCGGGAGCGTGCCCCCCCTACCCGCGGCGGCGCCGCCGCCGCCTCCCCCCACTGCGCGGATTACCTGGAACTCGGCGAAGTCCTCGCAGCTCGCCACTCCGCTGGGCGCCGCCATACTGGAAAGGCCGAGGGCCGCGGCGGCGGCCAATCCGGCGGCGAGGCAGGATGACGTACAGGGCGGTGGGCGGGGTGAGGCCAGGCCCGGCGGCGGCCCTTGGCGGGGCTGCCGAGCATCTGGCACCTCCGGCGGCGTCAAGCTCCTTCGTTGCCTCTGGCCGCAGAGAGGGCTCCAGCGGACCAGGCCAAAGTCGGTCTCGGGGGTTCCGCCCCGCCTCTCCAATCCCGGGGCCGGGGCGGAGCGCAGCGCAGCGGTGACATTGAGGGGCGCCCGGAAAAGGCTTAGGAAGCCGGTGGGGCGGGAGGCCGCGCCATGTGGGGCCGCGCCGGTGAGTGGCTGCCCCGGGGACCGCGGCTGCCCCGGGTCCGAGGAGGTACCGGGCCTCTTGCAGTGGGGAGTGCGGTGCGGGAGTGGGCACCAGCCGGCGGCGGGGAAGCGAAGCGTTAGCGGTCTTCACTGCTGGGCATCAGCGCCGAACTCTGACAGCCTCCGAGCTGGCTTTAAGAAAAGTGGAAGGATTTGTGCCCTATTTTTATTCCTCTGAAGACGTTGAAAAGCGTTTGGTTTCGGGGGGTGGGGGAGGCGTCGCCTATAAATGTAAATGTTCTTTTTCAGGGCAAGGCAACTTTCTCACAGGAGACGTTTTCAGCCAGCATATAGATGA
Organism: Brachypteracias leptosomus; assembly: GCA_013401335.1. NCBI lineage: Eukaryota > Metazoa > Chordata > Aves > Coraciiformes > Brachypteraciidae > Brachypteracias > Brachypteracias leptosomus. Next base: position 48,504 of record VYZX01014985.1, read on the forward strand.
AAAAAACCCTCAATTTATGTTTTCAAATTGCCCTTTTGCCTTTCAAAGCTGGCGTTTTTCCCCTATTTTTCTGTGATATTAGTAATTAGAAGCTTTTTCCTGAGAGTTATGTTTTCACAGATAAGGTGCCCTGTCCTTTTCTAATGAACTACAAAGTAGGTATCACACTACAGCAAGGTTCTGCTTTATTTTATTATTTTTTTCCTGACTCTGTTACGTTTGTGACTTGCTTTTGGGATGTGACAAGACTGGTAGAATGCTGGTGTGCAGTCCTTGAAATACACTGTCCGAAGTATATCTGAAGCATGTGAATAGATAAGTTCCTTGAAACTGTGATGCACTTTGTCTTTTAGGAATTGCTTGTAGGCTGTAATCGTGTGTTCCCATTTTTCCAAATAAGGTTAACGAGCGAACTCAAGTCATAGCTTATAGACAAGCTTTAATTTCTTTGGTAGGCTCTGTTACAACTAAATCTGATGTTTCTTGCATAGTATTACATTTGTACCTGTTACCTTTCTTTTTTCTCCTGTTTAAAAAAACCCAAACAGCCATTTTAAAAGCTAGCATTCTCACTTTTATTACTAGTATTAATAACCAGTTATTACTGGTATTAATAACTAGTTGAGAATTACTAGTATTAATAACCACTTATTAATTACTATTAGTAATAACCAGTGATTAGTAGTATTAATACACAGTTACTAATTACTTGTATTAATAACTAGTTATTAATAACTATCATTCTCACTATTCTAAGTTAGTTTTGGCTCCTTTGCCTCTTCTGCTTTCTCTTCCAGATGGGGCTGTTAAACTGCTGGGAAGAAATATTCCCTCAATTTTGAGGATGACTAAATGCATGGATCCGCAGATAAACAGAACGCTTTGTGTTAAACCTCAGGAAGAAAGTCAACTCCAGCCAAAAAGTAAGAGTTTTTTGAGTAACAAACATACTGTGTTTCATGTTATGAAATACTTAGGTATCCAGGCTGTGATCATCTGTACAGGAATGTGGCTGACATAGATGCCAATATCCCTGATTTTGTGAGAGGGAATTCTGATCTTTAGACTGAAAAACTGAGCATTAAATTTAGCAATAAAATCTTGGGTTTTAACAAAGCCAGGGTCACTGTTTATTCTTGTGACAAAACCACAGCTTTCACTTTCTGACAGGTCACTAGTATCTTACCTGACGTGCAGTCCTACATTGAGGCTTTTCAGCTGTGCTCTAGCACCAGCTGTTTAACCCCAGTGTAAACTATTGATGTTTAGGAAGGTCATAAGAGCTAGAACACTTTTGCAGTTTTTCATAATACAGCCATGGAACATCCAGCTGTTCACAAAATTGAACATGCCCTGCAGGGGAGAGTCTGAATTGTTGGCTTGGTTCATGTTTAAGGGTAGAGTTGGTCAGGTAAAGCTCAGTCCATGAAACATTTCTTCGCTATATGTGGGACGGTTATGATGCTCTGATCAGACTTCCTGTATAACAGGTTCCCTTCACAGCCTACTGTTGCTAGATGAAAGGAGCACACAGATGTGAAGCATTTTGCGTACTTGTGTGTTAAAACCAGAATGCAGCCATACTGGGTAAGACCAAAGGTCTCCTTGACAATGTGATGTCTCCAGTAGTGGCCATTAAAGGAGGTCCCTTACAGTTTTGTGAAGACTAATTGGAATGGTGATGAATAGCAAGGATCTAAGGAAGAGTATTGCAAGAGGGCAAACAGTTTTTTATGTAGACTGCAGTCCCAGAGGTGCCATCTTTGTGTTTAATGGTCCTCACTGGATTTTTCCTTCATACATTTGCCCAGTCTTTTGAAGCGTCCACATTCTCCAAGAAGGAATTCCTCAGCTGAACCATGCTGTGAGAAAACAAGTGCAGTATTGTATTTGTTTTGAACCTGATGCATGCTTTTTTTGATCTGATGTTCCTTTATAGAATACCTTGTCCAATACAGGACCTGTTCGTTATAACCCACACTCCCAATGTCACTTAGGATTCTGGTCCCCTCTGTTGTGCTGAAGGAGCTTCATTACTGCATTAGCAGGCCAAAGGGCCTCAGCCTACAATGCTGTTTCTTATATGGTGGTCATTCCATACCTGTGGCCATCCTTGCCAGTTTTCCCTGGGCCTGTTCTAGTTCAGCTGTTTCTGAGACGAGGGATAAGTATTTCACATGCTTTTCAAAACGCTGGAGTCATGGTTTGATACAATGGCATAATCATGCTTTTGTGCTGGTCTGCGTTCCTAATCATTGCCAGTAACGCTGTTTCCCTTTCTAACTATTACTGAACATTTTGCCAAATCTCTATGAAACCCTGAGGACTATGACACCCTGAGGACTTAGTCCTCAGCAATAAAGGTTAGGTTAGAGCCTGTCACTTGTACATGAACTGGAATTGCTTCCTGTTTACATATACATGAGCTTTCACTGGCCATCTCATTGACTCGGGACTCTGAAGCCCTGCGGCTCTTCACGCTTAGCCCTCTTCTTTATGTTTGAATAACTCAGTGTTGTCAGCAAACTGTCTATCCACCCGACTTCCTAGATAATTCCACGAGGTAGCACGCAGCCATACAGGATACCCCCCATTGTTTAAAAAACAAGAAAAAAGCTGTCTATCTTTGCACTTTTGGCTAGATTTTAATGGTATGTTATGTATGGAAACCTTCCCCTATTGCATTCTGAATATTTTGTATGTGGAGTTTGAAAGACTGAGCTGAAAATTAAGGATCTGATCATTATCTGGGGTCATCTGTTTATACCTCCAGGTAAGATAAAATCTTATACTGCCTGGAAAAGTTAACATTCTGTGATGTAATGGTGCAGCATACTGGCTTTTCAGTAGCAGTTCCATTTGATTTATTATTTTTCTGAAACCAAGTTAATAGGAAAACTAGAATATCACAGCACCTTGAAGCTTAGATGCTGGAGCATATTCTTCACATTCACAGCTATGTAGATGTCTTCGGCAAGTTTTGGCTTTCCTTACGTGGCCTCAGTTTAATCCATATTTACAGGTTTGTTAATCTGACCGTGATACACTTTTAGTTCCCTAATCAAATCTAGCAATCATACTTCAAATTCTGCATTGCTCACCCTCATGGGTTTCATTACAGCTGTGGCAATTCAGTTTAAAACCCATCTGGATGCATTCCTGTGTGATCTACTCTAGGATCCTGGTCTAGCAGGGGGGTTGGACCAGCTGATCTTCAGAGGTCCCTTCCAACCCCCACCACTTTGTGATTTTGTGATTCTCTGACTGTCATTTTTGGTGTCTGTTTGATTTTGTTGGGGTTTTTTTAGGTCGGTCTCCTTTGAGGGTGCCTGGACACAAGCCTACAGACTGGGAGAAAAGATTTTTGTTGTGGGCAGGCCATTTCAAAAAAACAGAGGATATACCAGAGACTGTCTCGTAAGTGCCAGTTTTGAAGCTGTAAAAGAGATGTTGTTTAAGCAGGAATAAGTTACTTGAATGCAACTCCAGAATAATTTTTCTTAAATGGAACAGGCTTTCACAGCTGAAAATTCTTTCACTGGTGTGTTTGGTGTATTCTCTTGTAGATGAGATGACTTGAGCAATTCTGTATTGCTGAGATAATATATTTTGATTTTTTTTTCTGAAGGGATGACCAGCATTTATCAGTTGTTCATTAGAAAAACATCACAAATCAGTTAATTTTTACTCTTCTCTCTCAATCAAAAAAGCTTTTTGCAAATACTAGCTTTTTCTAGTGTTTTTCTTTTGTCTCCTATTGTGTGACACTTTCATGATATATCTCTGAAATAACTGAAACTCATTTAAAATAATTATTAATTAATGTCTAGAGGGCATGGGGCAATTTTCTTTACTCTTGGAATTTAAACTAACAAACAGTGGAAAGGCTCCCTGACAAAAAAAATTATAGATAGTTGAAATTTCCCTGTTAACTGGTGGAGTCGAAATGTCAATGCTCTGCCCTGTGTGAAAAGTAGAAAATAAAACTGGATGTTCTGGTTTGCCTAGCTGAAATGAAGATCAAAGTTAACAACACAACAGTCAATTGCTAGTTTAAAAAACATTCCTGGTGGTAGTACAGTTATCTTTTAAAACATGGTTTTTTGTAATGCTTTTAAATATATGTATTTATTTAAATTAAAAAGATACAGTAAATCTTGCACTGCTTAGGTAAGCAAACTATGTGGCTGCCTTGTAAAGATACTCTGTTTAGATGCACCATTTGGGAATTTAAAATCCACCCATGTATTGACTTTTTTCTAAATATATCACAGTGGATAAATATTGTTAAAAATTAATTCTTCAATTTTGCATAAAATAATTTTTCTTAAAATTACATTTGAAATACATAAAGGTGCAAATTATTAAAATATTAAAGGTGCAAACTTATTAAATTGGCAGTTCATGTATTTTTACAGAACACTTGTTCTGAGTGTTTTTAAAAAAAGAGCAGAGCGATTGAAGTAATTTCAATGGTTCATTGAAAGGACAAACCAACTTCAGATAAAAGCTGACCATTTTCATATGTGCATAGGGAAGTCTTGGTTTTATCTAGGTAAATAGTTCAGCCAAAGCTGAGAAGACAGTTGAGAACTATAAAAGCACAAAAGCTGTTTTCCTGTTCTGAGCTGAACCCACCTTAAAGTGGGTTACAAGGGCTTGTGATATAACTCAGCAGCCTCTTAAGACTGATGATCAGAAGTAACTGATTTGTTAAACAAATGTTTCCTTAGCTACTGAATTGATTTAAAATGCAAATTGTGTTCAGATAACTAACTTTTCCACTTGTATATTCTAACATGTTTTTAAAGCCTACTTCTCTGTATTTCAGTTTAATTGCAGCCCTCACCCAAGTTGTTAATCACAGATTATTAGCAAAAACAAATAACCTGGAAGCTCAATTGAACTGTTAGTTTCATGGTAGATTGGACATGTTCCAGATTGATCCTTGTACTTGGATCATTACTCTGAAACAGTGATCAAACCACTCTCGCCCTTCTCTTCAAAAACAAAACTCTCTTTAGTTCTCAGGTCCTATGGGATTTACCATATTGAACTATCACGGATCCTTTAGTATCTTTTTCCTCCAAGTATAATGGTCAGAATGTGGTAGAAGATTCCATATTCACTCATGTTTGTGTACAGTGATAATTTCCCATTTCCATTAAATCCACTATCTATGTTAGTTTGGGGGTATACATACCTAGTTTGATGCATTTATTCTGCCATCAGATGATGCTGATGCTTTTCCAGTAATCTGCAATTTTATAATACACCAAGTTCAATCAGTGAAAGTATCAGACCTTCTTGAGAAGGGAGTCAGCTGCTCTGAATTCTGCAAGGAGTGTTAAGTACACAGGGTATAGGTCTTTGGTTATTGTGGAAAGCACATCTAAAAGCACTATGCTTCATAGAATGCATTGGGTTGGAACAGACCTTCCAAGGTCATCTAGTCCATCCCCCCTTCATTGGCCCTTTCTGTATTGGTACTTAATATGAACTTTAAATTTGCTGTAAATAAGATGTCATTTGGGTAGAATGATCTTCAGAGTTTAACCCAACTTAAAATAAATTATATTTTTTAACTCACCACATGTACAGCTGGAAGAGGCTTTAGTAACTGATACTCTTCTTGTGAAAGATTTCTGTTCTTCAAAAGATCACTGTAGACTAGGCAAAGGAATAGCATAGCTACTTGTGAGGCTAGATAAGCCCCCTGAAATAAAAAATAAGATTTAAAGCAGTCCTCTGCCCAAAGCTGATGTTGGAAAGCTTACAATCCTCCATGCCTCCTTAGTTTCTTAGGAAAACAGATTATCTTATGACTACTTAGTCCAGCGAGAGGGAGGTGGTAACCACTGGTCTTTTACCAAGTCCTATTCAGAATTTCTGAGGAGTATTACACTCAGCAGCCAGTGTGTGATCTACAGCACTATCAAGTACTGTAGTTGAGTAAACCTTGCTGGAAAATAGATGGCATCGTAAATGAAATGACTCTGTAGTTCATGCAGAAACAATTGCTAAGCTGTGATAATGCTTCTCACTGCCCAAAAAACGCCAGCTGTAAAAGCTATGTATTATTTTATTGCTGCTGATAAATGGTTTTTACCATGCTTCTGCTACCAAGTGAAAATGCATGGTTTACAATGTTAAATACACCACAGTTCTACTATGGATGGATTGCTCCCTGGCTTGTGCAGATACTGGAAGATGGTAGTTAAGAAAAACGTCATAATAGTAAAACCATCCCTCTTTTTACTGTCACTCCATAGTGAACATACATCCTTAAATACTGCAGCTTTCCTCCTTTGTGGTGCAGTCAAGTGGTCTGGGAGAGCAATATTGTCTCTTAACAATGAAAAAACTGAAGTTTAAAACGTTGGGTTTGTTTCAAACTTTGAGAGGAACACCTTTGTGACCGAGTATCACCTGAGGTAGCTGGGGGTCAGCCTTTCCCACTCTGTAAAACCTTTTTGTGAAAGAGCCCAGTACTGTTAGCATTGTACCTAGTTACATAGATAGCATGCTAGGAGAAATCAAACAATTAGCCAAATGATTTATTTGGGTCTCTGATAATGAGTCTGCTCTTTTATTATTATTTCTTGAGGATTGAAACAATCAGAGCAGCAAAGACCACACTGCGTGTCAAGTTCAGCTATGTAATGATTGCCCTGACAATATTCGGATGCATTGTCATGGTAATTAGAGGGAAGCAGGTAAGCACAGATTTTTGGCTGGTGAGTGCAAATCAATCTTCACATCAACTCCTCAGTTCCCCCTATGGATTGTTATTTGGTTTGTTTTTTTTCTTCACTTTATCACTGAGCTCAGATTAGAAATAAGTCCTCCTAGTTCCTCAGAAGTGACCCTCATTGGTTAATTCCCAAGTCAGAAAAGGGTGATGTCATTGTTAGGCTGCTGATGCTTCCTTTAAAAGGAAAAAAAAAATTCTCAGTGCAATACTTAATTTTAGCTTGCGCTGTTTCAACTCCTTAATTTTGCTGATGAGCTGTGAGAGTTCAAAAGGAAAGAGCACCTTCTCTTGTGAGAATCCAGTAGTCAGGTGAATGCTCCTTGGGCCAACAGGGTCCATACAGTGACAGTATGAACCTATTAGAAATGTCTCTTTGCAGGCTGCAACAGTTGTAGTATCAATATAATGGAAATAAGCATGTTTCTCCACAGACAGACTTGAGAATTCTCAAAAGTCTTCTTAAACAGTGATGAGATGGCCAGTAATAATTCTGTGCCCTCTAATTGCATTAGAAAATACCTCTTACTTTAGTGTGGATGGAAGAAGTTTTCTCAAATGATTATTGCTTGTTGAATCAAAAACTATTTCATACAAAAGCTCCCAGGTTCTGTAGGTGCTGTACATCCTTCACTTGCACAGAATTTGGCAAGATATCAAAGAAGTTCACCACGTGGCAGAATAAAGTCTATGATTTAATTTGCATCATATGAAGAGAGTAAGTGTAAAGTTTACTATTCCAAGTGCAGCAAAAGTTAGTTATGCTTTAATTTAATGTTTTTTAACATAGTTGGTGAACTATTAACTTTGAAGTATTTCTGTAAAGAAGCGAGGAGTGCTTTTTGTGTACTGAAGCCAAGCTAAAGCCTCTCCGCTTACTGTCATTTTACTTTGGATAAAAAAGCACAGTTGTAAGGGAAACAGTCTACTACATTTTGTTAAGGATGACTGGAAGCAGAAAACCCTGAGCTTAAAGTATCTACATGGGCAGAACCTTATTTGTATGCTGCCTTCTCAGAAGCACTTCTGATTACAATGTTCAGATCTTGTTTCTGTAGACTACCAAGTGTTCTAGAGAGACCTTAAAACTAGTAACAGAGTGAACCCCAGCACTATGAACTACTGAAGTGTAAAGTAACAGTTCTGTCAGCATTTGCCTATCCAAATGAAAATGTTGCAGTACTCTGAAACAAGACAGCGGAAAGGTTTTTCCCTGGCTTTAGTAGAAGAGATCAAACACTGACAATTCCCAGAACATACTACTCTTAGTATGAGTAATATGAATGCAAAAACTGGAAAGAGAGGAGGACTGCTGCTTTGGGACCCTTGTTTTCACAGCAGCTGGGATCTATGATGCTTAATTTTTGATTTGTCTCCAATACCAGACTTCTGAAGACCAGACATTAGTATTAAACACTGACCAGAGGCATAGAATAGATCTTCTGGTGCCTTAACAATACTTTTTTTGGAATAAATGAAACCCTAATGAGTTCAAGCCAAAACAGTCTCTGGATGTTTTAATTTAACCTGCTTTTCTTCCTTGCATTAAAGCTGACAGAACTGTGCCTTGGTAAGGATAGGCTAGATATTTTGTAAACTATTAATTCAAGTTTAATCTCTCTAGTCCTTGCTTGTCATTATGTTGCAGGCTGTAAAAAGGCATGAATCACTTACAAGCGTGAACCTGGAGAAGAAAGCTCAATGGAGAGAGGAAGCTCAATCTGCCAAACCTTAGAGGGGGAAATGAAGAGACCAAGGACTGAGAAAGAAAAGATGAGTCCTTTTCAGCACCAGAAGGAGGATATAGTCACATCTTTCCTGCATGTTCTGTACTCTCATGTTCATGAAAGAATGAATACATTATCCTTAATTAATAAAACCAGAAATATCTTTTGTCTTTTCCTGACAACCTCCCCTTTCCTACAAACTCTCTCTGCATGGTTAGGG
>VYZX01014985.1:59626-82258 GCA_013401335.1 Brachypteracias leptosomus
CTGCCTTCTCAGAAGCACTTCTGATTACAATGTTCAGATCTTGTTTCTGTAGACTACCAAGTGTTCTAGAGAGACCTTAAAACTAGTAACAGAGTGAACCCCAGCACTATGAACTACTGAAGTGTAAAGTAACAGTTCTGTCAGCATTTGCCTATCCAAATGAAAATGTTGCAGTACTCTGAAACAAGACAGCGGAAAGGTTTTTCCCTGGCTTTAGTAGAAGAGATCAAACACTGACAATTCCCAGAACATACTACTCTTAGTATGAGTAATATGAATGCAAAAACTGGAAAGAGAGGAGGACTGCTGCTTTGGGACCCTTGTTTTCACAGCAGCTGGGATCTATGATGCTTAATTTTTGATTTGTCTCCAATACCAGACTTCTGAAGACCAGACATTAGTATTAAACACTGACCAGAGGCATAGAATAGATCTTCTGGTGCCTTAACAATACTTTTTTTGGAATAAATGAAACCCTAATGAGTTCAAGCCAAAACAGTCTCTGGATGTTTTAATTTAACCTGCTTTTCTTCCTTGCATTAAAGCTGACAGAACTGTGCCTTGGTAAGGATAGGCTAGATATTTTGTAAACTATTAATTCAAGTTTAATCTCTCTAGTCCTTGCTTGTCATTATGTTGCAGGCTGTAAAAAGGCATGAATCACTTACAAGCGTGAACCTGGAGAAGAAAGCTCAATGGAGAGAGGAAGCTCAATCTGCCAAACCTTAGAGGGGGAAATGAAGAGACCAAGGACTGAGAAAGAAAAGATGAGTCCTTTTCAGCACCAGAAGGAGGATATAGTCACATCTTTCCTGCATGTTCTGTACTCTCATGTTCATGAAAGAATGAATACATTATCCTTAATTAATAAAACCAGAAATATCTTTTGTCTTTTCCTGACAACCTCCCCTTTCCTACAAACTCTCTCTGCATGGTTAGGGGAACAGGACAAGTGAACCAACTGGATAGACAGAATCGTCGTTTCCCACATGTGCTGTGCACTAAGACTAAGTGTCTTTTAGAAGACTGCAGGAGCTGTACCTGCATTCTTGGTACAAGTCTCCGTTGAAGTCTTGCTTACCACTTACGAGGAAATAATTGTGACACAAAAGGACAGCCCATTTGGTTTCCACTTGTACATCTTTACTTGTATCATGGAGGCACCCACAAGAGACAGCAGCAGCTACCCAAAAACGTGCATTCATTGTCACCAAAATTACTTGGCAGTCCTTCCAACAAAATGAAATTACAAGTGTGGATGTCGGCCATGGATTTACTACTAGGCAACTAATTCCCACACTTTAATGACTATTCTTTCTAGAAAGATGAACCAAAATATGCACACACGCATTCATAAAGGGAAAGCCTCCCACACAGGAGCATGCAGATGGGATGAGTGCTCACTCAATCTGCAGAAGTATCCTTAGATGGCATCCCATTCCAATGGGAGGATTTATGACTGCAAGGTCTGCTTGCTCCAAGGTAACCAACTCAAAATTGCTGTCCAGCGGGGCTCCATTTATACCCTAGTCAAGTGTGCACTGTGGTCATTCTAATTAGTTGGGGGCAAGTGCATAACAAAGGCAGGCTAAGGGCCCCTATGGTGCTGGTTAAGCATAGTGAGGTGCCATTTACTGGCTTGAGGTGCCAATCTGAGCTTTATTAAGTCTTTGGCAAGCCCTGGCCTTTGTTAAATTTTTGTCAGGCCAGCTGCACCTGCCACAACTTGTACAAATGAAATACCTTCACTGGGCAGTCATCTGCTGTCATTGACTATTTCAGATCTTTTCAGGGTTCCTTCAGGAAGAATGGTGCTATATTCTATATTGTTACCATCTGCTTCAAATACTCCTTATGTTCCTCTTTGTGCATGAGAGAACAATCATCTGGGGAGCCCTTCAGTCAAGAATAATTTTATGACCTGCATTAACATCATCAAAATGATCATAAGTTACTAGAAAGTCTACTTACCTGTTCTAGGTCCAATATATTCTGGCTGGATTTAGGTGAAGGATTACTTTTTGTGAAGAACCACCTTCCTTTGAGAAAAAGAGGAGGAAGATCGATAGTGAGGTGGCATTCCAGAGAACCAGTGTTGCACATGACAACCTAACAGTTTTTGCACCAGAACAGGTAGTAAGATGAGAGAATGTCCAACCTAAATGAAGAGATGACTCTTTTGAGGAATACTGGGCAACAGCTTCAAACCATGCCATCAGATCTACTATTTAGAGGCACACGAGTAAAGCAAATCAAGCATTCCTACTCTCTGCTACTGAGCTTTCTTCCAAATTTTAGATTTGCATTTCCCCCTCTTTAAATTGTCATCTGTGCTTTCACAATGCTAGCCCACTAAAGATCATCTGCCTCAAGTTTTAGAAGTGGCAGACCCAGTTGGTCATACCTGCAAAGTGCGACTCCCCACAGTCCTGTTTCTGGCATCCATCCCAGAAGTCACATATTATTCATGCTGCAACTGGAAACAGCATTTTTCCTCCTTCTTTTTGTTCATTTGTGAGGAAATGTAGATTGGAACTGTCATGACTGCTCAAAATAATATTATTTCCCAGGACTGCCTGCTATCTGGCCCTGGGGACTCCAGAAACAGAGGCAGCATATGAGTTTGACAGATTATAAACTTCCTGGTGGTGGGAGGCGGACTATTTCTCCTGATTTTTTTTTGTTGTACTACTAACAATTAGCACTATTGCTGAATAAATTAAAAGCACTACAGAAATGCAGGGCAAAACTTGTCTTTACACCTGGAAAAGATAAGCCATAAGATACCTAGTGCAGTCCTCTCTAGTACTTTGTCCTGTACTCCAGAGCTAGAAAAGAGCTGTTGCAGCCCATCCTTCTATGAATTACATTTCTGGGTGCCACTCATATTGATGATCAAGCAAGCTGTGCAGTCATTCTACCATAGACATTCCAACCTTCAGGTGATGCCATGACCTTCCATCAGATGTTGGACAAAGGCTGGACTTGATGATCCTAGAGGTCCTTTCCAATCTAAATGATTCTATGATTCTCTGCAAGTCAATTATTGCAAGTATACCACCAATCAAGCAGAGCAGGCTTCCACAGATTTGTCCACTCATTCAGCATTGAATGCAAGTCACACTTAATTCCACAGCAGGTATGTGAATCAATCTTCCATGATAGCTCTGGTTCTTTGCCACACCAGTAGGTACACAAGTGGGAACCAAAATAATCTTCCCAGATTGTGTGCCTGTGCTCATGTATTAAATGAGAGCAAAAAGAGAACATGCACTTCAGACAGTATTTCAGGTTATGAAAAGAAACTTGTGATTTGATTTAATGCTTAGTGATGGCAGAGCTTAAAACCACACATCTTAAAAGTATCCCCCTTTAGTAATCACCTCTGAGTGTACTCTGTGAACAGAACTGGCACGTGCCTTTTCCAGTTTTGGAAATAAAACTGTTTGACCTCACCCAGCTGGTAAAGTATTTCAAATAAAAATAGATAAAATACTACTCGGAAAGCAACACCTCAGAGCAGCAATGGTCACCAGTTTTTCATTTTACTTGAATTCCTATAAGCCTTATATCATTTACTCAAAAATTGGACTCTGGTCCAGTAGTTTGACAAAAGCTCCATGTAGAAGTCATGTATCCTTTCCTTCTATCATTCTTGTATCTCCACCATTTCAGTATCTACCATAAAAACCTTGCATCACTGCACATCTTTGTGTTTTCTTTCAGCTTCCATATAGGCTCCAGAGTCTCAGCCTGAACCACTGGGCTTTGTGCTGTCTCCAGCTCGCTGCCAACTGTGACACTATTTTCTTTGCAAGTAGTTGGTACTAGGAAAATGCTGTGACTCTTTCTGAACCACCTCTTTCCTAGAGTGATAGCTTCCAAGAAAGCACATCTAAACAGCACACATTAAAAACCCAGCCCATGTTTCTGGCCTAGGCAGCCAGTCTAGTTGACTGGAAAACTTAATACACCTAGGATCACCTGATGAGCTTATAGCTTTGGCCTACAGCCTTTTAACAGCATCTGATGTAGAGGAACCTACTAAGCCCTTAAATAGCATTTAATTTCCTTTCGCCCCTTTGGTTGGTCTGCAACACTGTTCAAATTTATTCAAAAAAGTCAAATTATCAATCCGATGCCATATGTCATATTGCTGTACCTGTTCCAGGAGCAACAGAAACTTCCTAACACAATGATCAATATGTCAACTGTCTCAAAAGAGCATGCAGGAGCTGCATTGACACGGCCATAGCAGTACACAGAGGTCCTGTTTATTCTTCTACTAAGACCCAGGCCTCTGAAGACTCTCATGTCTACTAGCTAAAACTGGCATAGGAAAGTACTAGTTATAATGATGTGTTATGACAATTCCAGAAGCAAAGAAAACATACTAGAAGACATGGGGAATTATGTCAAGCTGGCACAGAGATGCAGAGGTAAGATAACTGTTCTGGAAATCCTCAGAGAACACAGGTGTATCACTAGGAGCAGGAGAGCTGCCACACGTAGGACTTGGTGGTGTGGTCTGGTTCTTCAAGAGTCTCTGTGCTCACAAGTTAAAAAAAATGCAGGTTCAAAAACATGTAGGTTTTCCATAGTCATGGCCTTCCTCCCTTCTTTTAAGATTAAGTGAAGGGACTTTGACCACCAGTTTGATTGGCATCAAGGAACCAAAACAGGAATTTATGAACAGGCTGAAGTCTCTGGGCAGCAGTTGCCTCAAATGTTTGTTTGCTTGGTGTCTTCTCAGGACCAAGCACTGGTCCTGGCTTAGTTATTGAGCTTTCGATAACTTTCTGCACCATCACCTGTTCTATCCCCCTCCATCCAAGAGAGTGACTCTGCTTGCAGTGTTCCACTGGGAACTTTACCAACAGAAAGAATGATCGGTCCCATTTGCTGCCTCAACATATATGCAACTTAAAAGGCATTACAGGTCTGTGGACAGGACCGCTAGACAGCAATTCCAGGCAGTCCTGGATCTTCCTTTCTCTCATGCCCAGTTTAAAAGTAGACATTGTTAAAACCTGAGCGCAACAGTTCCACCTCATTACTTATGCTGCCAGAACAACTCAAGAGATTCCTGGTTCTCATCAATCTTTTTTACCTTATCAGCCTGTGAGGCTTTTGAAAGGTGCTTAGATTGGATCTCCACAAGCAGAGAGAAACAAATGCGTTCAATTCAATTTTCAGGATAAGGGAAGAAGAAAATAATGTGAGATCACTTTTCTGGCACTACACACTTGCAAGGCAGAGCTAAGAGAAGAACCCAAGAACTCCAACAGCTCCCTGGCTCATGCTATACGCGTGATCATGCTGCCTCCTACTTACACACACAACAAAGAACAGATCATTCAAGACGTAGAGTGACCTTCACAAAAGTGGAATCCAGGGATGTTCTCTGATAAAGTTCCTGTTTGGGCAGCAGCAGCACATCCTTCAGGAAAGCAGAAAATACTGGTTTCAATGTTTCTAGCAGGTGACCTAACCCTTGTTACTCATGTCAGTCTGAAAAAGCGCCTCATTTCTCATCTGAATGGAATTTATAACTTTTTTCCAGTTATTGCTGTTCCCAGTTTTTCAGCATCCCTTTTAAACTGCTGATAGCAACACTGGGAGTTCCTGTAAAGAAGTTTCACCAATCCCAAATATAATGTTAATATGAATTCTCCATTTCTACTAGATTTGGTTTTGTACCTGTATGCATCACTCTAGCCACACAGAATTGTTTAGGCAGTAGTGTTCAAGTGATAACAGATAATGATCCTCATACTCTTTCAGCAGCACTTTTCCTCCAAAGCAGAGTCCTTCACCTGTGACCTGGACATCATTTATTAGATGGGTGATGTTACACTACATGTTTGGCTCTATTAAAATGCAAATAGCTTACTTGCCCTTGGCTTACCATGTAATTCTATATCAGCGAGCTGTTCCTTTCCTAATTCACAAGTCTGGTCTCCCTTCTGTACTCATATAAATTTGCAGCCTTTGTTACAAGTAGGTTTTGCTTCTTTTCAACCTGTTAGTAAGACTAAGTAAAGCAAGGCCAAGAACTGGTGGCTGGAAGATCCTGATGGAAATGCACTCAGTTAAGCACCATTTAAAATTAAATTGAGACCTAGGAGTTAGCCACATTTTAATCCATTTAATGTGTGCCATGTTGATTTTTGTATTGTTTTAGTTTTCAGTCAAAATATTATGCAGTACCAGTCAAATGCCTTACACAGTCTAAGTATATATGACAACAATATTGCTTGTGTCAACCAGGCCTGTTGCTTCAAACAAACATAACAAGTTTAAAGTTTTATACTTATCTGCTCTGAATTCACATATCCATGGCAAAAGTAACAAACACTGGCCAGGCTCCTTACACAGGAAGGCACACCAGTCAGCTTAAATGGACTCTTATTTAATTCACTCATTTAGAGGCAACTGTCATTATTTTCTTGGGGGGCAGGGGAGGGAAACGCCAATGCACCACATTGTTTTCACTAGCCTGGAAGAGAAAACACTTATATATATATAGATATGTAGATATATATATATGCATATATATACACACATAGGCATGTGTGTATATATATACGTGTGTGTGTATATATATGTATATATACGTGTGTGTATATATATGTATATATACATGCTAGTGTATATATACACAGAATATACATATATGAATATACAGAATATATGCACACACACTTTGCTCAGATTTGTTTACAAAATATGTAGCATTTTTATACCATCCAATAAGAGGTACATGATTTTAAACAAATCTTATAGAAATGACATGTTATTGGAAATTTACACATAAAAAAATCCAGCACAAAAAAATCCAAAAGCTAAAACAAGATTTTGCTACTAATCAGTGCTTCTATCACCCTTCAAGAAAAGAGAAACACAGTTATTTATATGTGATGTAAAGGCAACATTTAGGGGTTTTTTTGCTTTTTTTAAATTAACCACCAAATGTAACCCCTTAAAATTACAAAGAATTGAAGTCCATTTACAGATCAAGTGCAGTAAACTAAATGTTCCTTCAGCACAAAGCAGCACTAGAGAAAATAACTGGGAGAGGGAAGGTGGAGGCCAACTGGCTTAGCTAGGGAGGCGGCAGGTGGCTTCTGCAGTGGCCACACAGGTCAGAGTCTTCATCCTGAAGCACAGACAGAACTGAAGACTGAATTTAAATAATGGTCACACAGAGCTGATGTTCAGGCCTTTGCCTAGCTTCTTTCAGCAGTTTGACAAGTGATTTATATCTTTTTATTATTCTGTATCCAATGGACTCTTTTTGCTTTTGCAGTGGCTTGTCACTGAGAGGAGGCATAAGTAAGGTCTTGCAGACAGTTCTGCCACTAACGTTTGCCACAGGTACATGACACTGTAGTTCTCAGTGGCAATTTTGAAATGTTTACACTGGAAAAATGTGTGTTCCAAGCTTCCAAAATGGCTTGAAAGAACATAGCCCGATGCAGGGGGGGAGGGGATGGCCTGGAGAATCCATTGCATTTAGCAAATCAAAACTGCCACTTTCAACCACGTGGCATCTCCCCAGTTGTGTGAAGTGTTTGGTGTCATTGTCAGCTGAACTCAGTGAGGAGTGGCTGGCCTTTGCATCAGATGTCTGCGATCCAAGCAGGTTGCAGAACCAAGAACATGCTGCTAGCAGAAGGGAAGTCTACAGATGCAGATGACAGCTGTCATGCAGTCAGCAATGCCTTATAGATGTCACCTGTAGGAACCATGTGTTCCATGCTAATTCACCCAAAGTCCCGCAAACAGCAAAAGGAAAAAACAAAATGAAAGGGCCAGGTGGATACAGGTGGAATATTACTTTCCTTTGAATGTAGTGTCATTTTAGTTGTTAAATAAGGGGCTTGACCAGGAGGACTCTATTTTACCAGTTGAGCTGGAGAGGAAGCTCTTGTGAAAATGAAAAGGAGATCCAATGCTCCTTGTGCTAAGTTTTACAAATTAAGATTTCTGTATTCAGAAGGTAATTTTTCAGATGATAAATCTGTTCAGGTCACACTGTGTAAAAATGCGAAGAGGCAGACAGGAGTTTTTCAGCCATAACTATAATACCGAGGACTAGACTCTGGAGCATGAAGTCAGAAAGGGCTTGATTTTTAAGGAAGGCCTGGCTGGATCATACTGTGCTGGCAAGCAGAAGTGGGGATAGCTTCTCTGTTCTAGAAGCTGGTTTGGAAAGTCATTTCTGAGGAGGTGGTAAGAGTGACCTATTCGCAGGCTCTTTTTTTGTGGATGGAGAGGAAAGACTGGGAAGGTATACAAATCTCCACAGTGGTCTGCAATCCAGCTTGGGAGCTCAGTGTTGAGAAGGGATGGGGCCAGATGTGTTCGGTATTCTTAAGAACCAGAAAATATGTCCATTGCAGCCTGTTGTTGCAGTGGATAGAGAACTTATTCCATTATTTGTAACATGTTCTTTATGCCAATAACCCCAGCTGGCACATACAGTAAAGTAGATACATTGCATGTGAAGATTTAATGCATCTCACATGGCCATCCAAGGAAGCATCCAGGGAAGAATAAGGGGAATGAAGTCAGCTACGTTTTCAGAAAGTCTGAATGTCTCCCTGGACTGCAGGCACACACTGCAGCAAATGCAAGAGAAAGGCAGCCTTATCTTGGATGCCAGGAGTGTGGGGGCTAATGAAGGAGGGATTATCTTCCTCTAATAGGAGCAGGGAATATCTCAAAGTATAGAAAGGTGCCTTGACTCCACAAAGACAACAGTGGAGAGGTTCAGAATCTAGAGAAGGGTGATTCTAGTCACCCCTTGCCAAGGAGGGGGGCGTCCTGCCACGGAGAGCCAAAAGTTTTCCAGACGTATGTAAGAGCATGTGCACAAGGCAAGCAAATGAACGCAAACAGGATTATGGAAAACACTGAGAGAATCACTCCACGGGTGGCTTGTGGCTCAACAACAGGATTGGCTACATAGAGGAGCACACAGCACAGGGGCACCTCAGAGCTGGAAGCCTTCCATGGGAGCCTCACACTGCTGGAAGATGTATTGTTGCTGGCTGATATCCACCTGTGGGGCAATGCTGCTGTCTTCATCCTCTGTTCCAAAGTAGTGCTCAATAAGATCAAAGGCCTTCTGATAAATCTCTTGATTCTCGTGGCTCTGCAGGAATTCAATCTTGTCCAGGCCTGCAGAGAAAAGAAGTACACAAAAGTTACAGCTCTGTGAAAGCATATGACCATGATCATTTTCAGTCTGTTGTGAACATCAAGTTCCACGACAATTCTCTCCCACCTTCAGAAAGAACAGGTCCCTCTATGGAGACCCTTACCCAACTTGTACTCTCCACAGCCAAGGAAAACCAGGCTGAACTACAGAGTTTCCTGTAACTGTTTGATGTCTTTTATAATTTCTCTGTCTACCCTTTCACTCAAAAAATTAAATCAACAAGCCTGAATGTGTAAAGAACAAGGCCTCAAAGACTTTTTCTGAAGAGACTTTTAGGGACATGTTTCCGGACAGTGTGTTCACAGTGCTTTGTTTACAAGGACCATGAGCTTAGAATCACATAACTGCAAGCTGGAAGAGACCTCTAGTAATCATCATCTAGTCCAACCTGCAGCCCCAGCCCAGCACTACTACTAACATCAAGTTAGGTCACCTGTGTCTAGCCAAGTCTTCAAAACATCTAAGGATGGTGACTCCATTACCTAATCTGTATCATGTACATACAATGCAGTTAAACTCAGGCAACCAGTTTTCAGACAGACATTAAGCAGAAGGGCAAACTCAAGCCTTGTAGTCAGAAGCACATGAAAATAATACAGCAAGCTAACCTATCTACGATACCTAGGTATGATGCTATATGAAATCCAAGTCTTAGCCACTCTAGTAAATCTCTAATATTGGGAATTGTAGTGGTTTTCTTGTCTGCTCCTTTCACTATGTATGAAGACTAGAGGAAACAATTCTCTGATACACCGTAGACATTTCTGCAACACTGACATGAAAAGGGAAGTTAAAATCCAGAAGCAGGCAAGAAAGAGTCCTATTCTGATACAACTCTTGCCTGCAAGTCAAGGTAACCATGAGGGGAACCATAGTTCAAGAAACCATGTTCAGTAATACTATGCTGTCTTCTAGACTGCTCTGGAAAACCCATTTTTATTTTACTTAAGTACTTTCCAATTGATGAGTAAATTAACCTTAAGAGCAGCAGTACTTCAGAACTCGGATGAAATCATAGAATGTTTTGGGTTGGAAGGGACCTCTAGTTTCAACCCCATTGCCATGGCAGGGACACCTTCCACTAGACCAGGTTGCTCAAGGCCCCATCCAACATGGCCTTGAACACTTCCAGGGACGGAGCATCCACAACCCCCCTGGGCAACCTGTTCCAGTGTCTCACCACCCTCAGGGTAAAGAATTTCTTTCTAATTTCCAATCTAAATCTACCCTCTTCCAGTTTGAATCCATCACCCTTGATCTACCGGCCTTTGTAAAAAGTCCCTCCTCAGCCTTCTTGTCTGGCTCCCTCCACATACTAGAAGGGTGCAATAAGGTCTCCCTGAAGCCTTCTGAGTCTGGAGAAAAGAAGGCTCCAGGGAGACCTTATTGCAGCCTTCATACTGGTACATGCCAGAACCTCAGCACAGCAAAGGCAAACAAGGAAGCTGCTGCTGTCATAATTCTACAAGACAGCAGAGGGAGAAAGAAAAGGTTTGAAACCTGAGTGACAGAGCAGTGCACCTGAACTTTTATCTGCTTTAGAGGGAAAATACTGAGGCTGAATGACACCCAGAGGCTCCCTCAGGACCAAAAGAAATTTAAAAAAGGATCTGCACACATTGTCTCCAATCTGCATACAGTGAAGATAATGTAAAAGATGGAGTATACTGGTAAAGGGAGACTTGTCAAAGAACAGCTGATTTTCAGAGAACAGTGATGAGGAAATTAACAGAATTGAGTCTACTGAAACTCTAACGTTTTCATGAACTTTGCTTTAACTCCTGACTTCCACAGATGTTTTTCTCATACCATACGCTTCTTCAATAAGAGCGCAGTAAGGATTAATGTCAGTGCCACTGCGTTTGGATTCCTGCTCTCCAAGCCTCAGGATGTTCTCCAGACCGTTCAGTGCCACTTGCACAATCTTTGAGTCCATTACTGTAAGGAGGTCGCAGAGTGGTTTGATGCATCCCAGCTCTACTAAATACCTGAAAAACATCACATGGATCCCAGTAAGTTGCCTGGAAAATTGTAATTGCAGTAGCCTTTTAAGCACTTAGCATGAAGATCTAAGAACCAAACCAATCAGATAAAGTATCAACTTGACTGGAGAAAGTGGAGAAATTATGGATCTAGTCAATTCTGCTGAATCAATTAAAATAACTTTAAAATACTTTCTCTGTCTCTCTCTCTGAAATAATAATTTAATTTTGTAATAAACTTATAATTATTTAGTTATAACTTATAAATATATTTATATTATAAATATAATATATATTATCTACTAATTGAATATATTTGTAATTTTAATATTGTATTTTATACAAAACTAGGTATAAGCATAATGTACCAGTGTAAGTTAAACACTGCACATAATGCCCTTGTCTGAAAGGCTGAGCTATTCCTCTCCAGACTTTTGTTAAAATCTACAGCAAATACTAAGAAAGTAGTTTAAAAGTTGCACTTAGTTTTTTCACATAAGAGAAATGGTTCAATTAATTAACTGTTACAGCTGAAATACTTATGTGATTTCTCCCTAAAGGAATGAATGGCTCATTCACAACTCAGTATCAATACAAAGACATGGTCTCTCTGGATACAACACTGGAAGCATAAAGAAGGGTCTTCCAGTTTCTAAGTTATTAGTTTGATTTCTTGCACAAACACTAATTCACTCAATTGCATTTAAAGAATTAAACTATTTCATACTTGATCTGTTCAGCAGAGCCTCCAGATGTTGCATTTGTGATTGCCCAAGCAGCTTCCTTTCTTGTCCGAAACTCAGCCGTTTGCAAAATATTTATAAGAGCTGGAAAGATATGGGCATCTATGACTGTCTGCAAAAAGAAACGGCACGTCAGGGTTATAACAAAAATTAGAAATAAATTCCTTTTCCTAGTTAGTGTCTATGTCCAGTACAACACATTAAACAATGAAATGTTACTTATCAAGGGGCAAAAATGAGTTTTCAGCTTTACATTCAAAACTCTAGTTATCACCAGCATCTGTACTTATCCCAAAAGAATTGAAAACACATTTAGACTGAAGTGAATGCCATATCTAATGTGTTACTTAATCATACCTTGACAGCAAAAGGATGCCATACCTCCCTTATTTTTCCAGGTAGTGAATCACTCAGATATTAAGTCAGTAAACCACTAAGATCCCCTACACAAAGAAAAAAATTTCCTAAGTCTGTGTGTTGTACTACATTTCCACGGGGTGAGATAACAGAGCAGAGAGTGAATGTATTGTAAGAACTCCTCAAAACACCCATATATTCTTTCCTAGTGAAAAGACAAAGCAACGGATGGTTCAGTGGTATGGTTAACTGCTTAGCTCACCAAATTGATACAAGTTACATGAGTCAGCAACTCAGTTTCTAGGAACTTCCTCTGGAAAGAGCCTTTTGCAGTAAGACAAACGAAATCACTTCAGTTACACAGGCATGACAATAATCTGAAACACTTTTGTAAGGGTCATTCAAAGAAGCAAAAACTTAGGACTACATTTTAAACTACTGTTTTATATATATAAGTCACAGAACTGACAAATGCAAATTCAAAGAAAGCCAAAGAGATCCTTTTGAAGTAGCTTGGTAGAGAAAACTAACAGATTATATACAGCAAAAACCTATAGTCAGTTCACAACGTGGATGGTTACCCAGTCAAAAAAAACCTGTTTGGTATTTCTTTTACCCTTCCTGTTTGTGTGGACATCTGCACTGCACCTACTTTGTAAACCCATACCACATATCAGTTGTATTAACAGTCCCATGAACACTGTCTCCTTTCCCACAAAATCTTCTAGTACAGCAGTCTGGGGCCCTCAAGGAAAACCACTTCCATCATGCTGTGTTATATTAGATTTGTATTTTGCAAAGAATATTTGGGAAAAAGTCCTGAAATGAAACTTTTGAATGTGAATGCTGGAAGTGGTAAGTCATGAACTGGAGCTAGCTATTTGTGAAAATAAAAAAAAGAAAGATAGTATCTTCAAAAAAACAGAATGTATTTTCCCCCATTTTCTCCACATATTTTACTAGGAAAAAAAACACTTGATTTTTAAAAAATGTACATAAGCAACACACTCTACAGGTATGTGGAACATGAGAGCATTTGCTTCACTAGGGTTATCAGATCAAGGACCTTTTTCAGCTCAAAGGGAGATATAAATAATGGGAAAGTAATAAATAAAACACACAGAGACACAAACCTGATAGATAAGGGATAAGAGACACAAAAAATGAAAGGCTCCAGTCACTAATTAATGGGCAATTAAGAAATTACAGGCATGGCTTTGCAGAGAGTCAGCCTGGACTTTGTGACTGATAAGACAGTGACAAGTAAGACTTAATAACAAATCTTTTCTTAACTACCTTACCACATAACCTCCCTCTCTAGCCTGTGTGAGTGCTTTAAGGATCATATGCTATCAACTGAGATCATCATGACAGAGTTTGGGTCAGGAACTGGATCAGACCTCAGCAGAAACCCATGTCTATGGGGCCAGCAACTGAAATGGGTGATGGTCTCAGCATCAGTTGCTGCAGAAGCCATGGACTAGGGAGCATATTTTTGGGGTGCCCTGAAAAGGTGAATTCAGGTGTGAGACCTTGGGTGAAAAGGCCCCTGCAACTGGAGCAGGAGAGGGTTCCAGCATCAGCTACTGGGGCAGGAATACAGTCCACAGGGCCCATGTGCCTGGATGCCAGCTGCTAGGGGTACTGCAGTGAAGTTGTGTGAGGGTCTTGGTACCTCAGCTGGAGTGGGACTGCAGGTCACAAGGCAACAGCTCCATGTGATGGGGGGATTTAGATTAACCCCAAACATGGTGGTGGGAGTAGAGGATCATGGTGGACATAATTTGCTGGCATGCTGAACTAGGAGGCAAGTAGGGGGCCCACAATTCAGGCATGGATAGAAGGTGTGTGGTGAGCCAAGTACAGCGAGTTAAAGAGAGCTCACAGTCCAGCCACAGAAAGCATATAGACAGAGAGCCTCCAGTGATAACCAAGAGATCTGTGAATGTGCATGTGTGCTTGTGGATCTACAGAGTGAGAGCATGTGTGTTTTCACTGGTGAACTTCACTTCCGATCAGCTGGAGAGGAGAAGAGACTTGGCAGTCTATACTTAAGTTTTATGTGAGTCCAGGTAGTGTTATACAAGGGGGTTGCTGAGGCTGAAGCCCTTATAATAAGTGTGTTAAGGGATATTAAATATTCTCTAGCAGAAGAGCTTGATATAGATCTAGGATAGGATACCTAAGGGCATTAATATTTTACTATTCTAGCAAAGAACAAGTAGAAAAAAAATCTCATTATCTCTTCTGAAATCCTCTCCCCAAAAGAAAATTTTAATATCTTATTTATTTCCTTAGAGTCTTCTTAAAACCAACTTCTTCAGTAACTACTAAAATCAGAGTATATTACATGATAGCATGGAATTAAGTCAGTACATCTTAGCTGGCAGGCAGCAACATATTTTGAGCCTTCTTAATGCAAAAAAAAAAAAAAAAAGTTACCTTAAAATGTTTCAATTTAAACTTGTGAAATAGGAGAATTTCAAAACAAAGAGAACTAATAATGGGAGGGCAGCAAGTGGTAGAATCACAAAAGATTGTTATTGTTTTCCTTCTGGCTCAATCGATTTTGAACTCTGCTTCAATGTAAAGACTAGTGGGTAAAATTAATCTTCCCTGAGTGGTAAAATAAACATTTGAACCTTTTCAGAAGGAACTGAATCCAGATCTCACATCTCTTGGGGGAGTGCTCTTATTTCTAATTTTACTTATGTCTAATAATTTCTATTTCTTTTCTGTCATATAAAAGTCTACAGGCACCTTGTTTACTTTCTGCACAAGTCCATGGCTTTCTGCCAGACAGAAACCATCCCTCTCTGGTCAAGCTGGCAGAGCTCTCAGCACCCTTCCTGTGCACTCTTCTGCACAAACTGCTGTGCCATACTCTTTGCCCAGTCTGCCAGCTCCTGGTGGGTCTCTCTGCTCCCCTGGCATTTCCCTACCAAAGGAAAACCTTTGGAAAACCCCCTGGAACAGGTTGCTGAGAGAAGTTGTGGAATCTCCTTCTCTGGAGACTTTCAAAACCTGTCTGGTCACGGTCCTGTGTAACCTGCCCTAGGTGAACCTGCTTTGACATGGCAGTTGGACTAGATGATGTCCAGAGATCCCTTACAAACCCAACCATTCTGTGATTCTGTGATCTACCACTCTGCTGCGAACCAGGAAGCCTCCAGAGCAGCTCCCTTCAGCAGCTGTCTTCAACACACTTCCACGTCAGGCATATGCAGGAGAGTAGAAAGTTATTTGAATTAACACTTTCTATATCCTCAGAAGTTTTCAGTACCTCATCCTGCCACACTCCTTTTGGGTTTTGCTCTGCCTGAGGTTTGCTTTTCTTAAAGAAAAAAAAAGAAAAATTCTATTTCAGTAGTTTACTATATTATCACTTAGAAGGAATTTAACTGAAAGGAAAACATGGCCTCTTAACACAGTAAGTGTTGTACTGAGCTAGGAATCCTTAGGCATTCTAATCTACTTTCTAGAGTAACTGCTGTGGGCAAGGCTACAAGATATAGGATGTCAATAGTAGATAATGCTAGCACTTTCTCTATATCAATGCTTTATTGTTTCCACCGCAGTTAAACTTAACTGGACTTTTGAAATATAGTGAATGTATTAAAGTTAAAGCAAATTGTTTTCTGACTCAGCTAATGTATTTTTAGTTTTAATATTTTAAATTAAATTTAATGTAATTTAAATCTAAGCTCTGAGAGTTTCAAGTGCCAACAGACTGCTAGTTGAAAAGCTTTGCCATACCACAGAGGAACAGTCAAGTACCTTTTAACAGGAACTCACGCAAGAGTGAGGTGGTGACAACACATTGCATGTCAAGCAGTAGGAAATGTATAAAATAGTGACTGATAACCTGCTTCTCTCCTGAGCTCATCTCTTTCAGTGAAGTGCCTTATGAGAGGCTGCAATTCATCATGGTGCTTTAACCTATTCTTCTTAGGTAAAGATAGCTAACTTTACTTATGTTTGCATGTAAGAACAAAACATACTAACATCCTCCTTCCAACAACCATCAACAGCAGATGCACAGGGAAGTGTAAACTCTAGTTAGGGTTATTCTTCTTTTTCTCCTTTAAGTATTCACATTTGCAGCAATGAGTTCCAGCTAGACCAAACCTGTATGAGAAGATATGTATTTGTTTGTCTTAAACACAGCAGCCTAGTAATTTCTCTGATGCCTTTTCCTTCAAAAATCTTGCTCAAAAGCCAAAGAACAATCATTCATAGTTCACTTTCTCAGATGCAACTGGTGTTTCTACAGCATTCTGTCACATCTCCTTTGCTTGTCTTAGTCTACAAAGTTGTTCCTCATATGGAATCCAGTTGACAATTTATGGTGCCTCCTCAGCACCCACTCGTACCATATCCTCTGAAGATGGAAAGACAGATCTACATACAGAGCAACAGCGAAGATTTATACTAGAACAATTGTAAGGATTCCCCTTTTTTCTTTTTTTTTAAAATCCCTTTCCTGATGTTTTCTAATATTCACATTGGTTTTAGGCTGCTACTACTAGGCACTCAAGTGGTATCTTCAAAATACATTAGAAATCTCTTTTCCACATAACAGGTAATTCAGAGCCCATCCTTTAATAGTCTAAACTAACACTGAAATTTTTGCCTCTTCAGCAAATCTTGCCCTCATTTTTGAAGCGTCAACCTTTTCGTGCTTGGGTCTTTTTTTAAATAGGTGGTATCCCTGTGCTGTGGTCCTCCAAGTGGGCTACCTTTCTCTTGGAAACATTCTATTCTTTTTATTTATTTTAATCAAGCTTCTTCGCTTTATAGTATTTAATTTTTAAAGAGTGAAGCTAGATCAAAGTGAATTTTCTATTACACCTGCATGGATGTCGATTCTAAATACACTGTAGTCATTTTAGGGAGGTCTTCAGTAGTAGTGTATTAAATTAGTATTTTGAGCTGGTCAATACCAAGTGAATTTGCTTCTCCTCCTTTAGGTTCCCACAAATAAATCAGTTATGGTATGCAAAAATACACATATACATTTACTATGCAAGTTCTGACATCATGTGTCTACATGATTTATCACATAAATGTGAAAGCAACCGAATTCATCTTATAGCGTGACCATTTTCCTGCTCCTGCAATCTCTCTCATAACGTTTAACAAGTCAAGATTACAGTCAGCACCGTAGCTGGAAGCTGTGAATATAGCCCTACTGCTATGATTTCTTCCTCCTGGCTGAATACTGCAGTTCATAGAGGCTTCTCAGTTACTTCTGTTCCAGTTACCTTGCTTATTGATTCAATTTACAACTGCTTTTTAAATAATACGGCAAATATTTGTAAGCTAAAGCTACTTAACATGATGCGAGCACAAAGCCACTGCCATCTGACAGCCAGGAAGGAAGCACTTCAGACGGTAGTTTTAATGGACTTTTATGTTGTTGACACAGACACTTAAGCCTATATACTCTAAACTGTGTATCAAGCAAACTTCTAGCCAGTTCACACAAGGCTGCTATGGCTACCAGGGAGAATCTGCACTACAGTGAACAGTACCTTGTTGAGGTGTCTCAAGCTTTTAGGACAGTTTGTGTCCTACAAAAGAACAATAGTAATATACACTGCTGACTATTGAGGTTTTCTGCAGAATAAAGGAATTAAAGGTATTCTAGCTCTCCTGCCCTCAATGTGGCATGATGTATGGGATTCACCACACATAGAAGCCTGAAAACAGGTTTTGTATTTAAACACAAAGTAAAACACGAAAGAGATTAATCTTTGACTTTCTCTGGTCCTCAAACAAATACTACCTTGTCAGCAATGCCTTATTTTGCTCCTAATTGAGACACTTTTTGAAGTCCTGCCACCACAAACAGCATGTGAAGATTTCAGACCATCCATGCAAACTATGGCGTAAACCAAACACATTTTATATTTAAGTAATTTGACACACAGTTTGCCTGCATAAGCCACAACTGTGTGTGAATCATGTCATTTCTTTTCTGTGTTCCCAGAGTTACTGTGGTCTTTTTAGAGAAGAGCCTCTGACAATTCTTAGCTTGTATCTTTACCCCAATTTGTAAAAATGTATTTAATTCCAGAGTTTTTAAAACTGACAGACAACGTATCATTTGCTACACTTGCCCATGTTACATTTCAGTGAGGACAGAAAACCTTAAAGGAGGAAAAATATGGCACAGATTTTGTTGCTACCATGCCTAGTCATACTCAGGTTTCCAGATGTTCTGGAACTTAAGGCATATTAGAAAAGAAGTTATAAGTTTCTTAACCTGTCAACAGGAGGGAACTTCTATGGTGTCTTCACTGTCAGATATGGAAGATTGTGTCTGATGCACTGCCTTTCATAGCTTTTCAACAGGTTGCGAAGTTAGACACAGAACATTTTCTGAGGTATGTGATAGCCTTTCATACCCTTCAGGAGGGTCGACAGTCAGGATTTAGCTTCAGTTGTGCAGTTCTCCTTCTGACTCCCAGGAAGATGTAGTTCCCCTTCTCCCTGACTGGGGAAGCTATCCACTGAAGTACAGCAAAGCTGTATACAAACTGGGAAATTAACAAACAAAAACTATACTTAGTGACAATCATGACTGCATCAGGATATACACATCCAACCCAAACCTTCAAAGCATAGAAATAAAGAGGGGAAAGACTGCTGTATTCCACCACACTTTTTCATTGCCTAGGCATTGCTGATAACACACTCTAAAAGGCTTTCGCTTCCACCTTTGTCAGGGAAAAAAAAAACAAACAAGCAAGCCTCCTTTGCTTTAATATGAGCTACAAAAAAAAAGTTCAGCACTTGCTTTCACACATTTCATGCATGTTAACTTATATTGCCTTAACACTGGAAAGAGTTTGCTCGATTGTGTTTGAGTGCAAGCCTAATGATGACAGGCTGCTGCCTTATCTTTTAGAAACAGTACTGAAAGCCTTTGGAGTGTGCTACCAAACAGCATTGTAGGCAGTATGAAAGTGGAAATGAATATAGAAGTCCTGCCCTCTAACTTGATATTTCTATACTTTAGAATGGGTGGATGGAAGGAATGTAACCCAATGCAATCTTAAACAACACTAAATATAGCTCTGTCCGTTAATATTGCTTAGGTGAAATACTTATTTGATTTGCCAAAATATTTCATTTTCTTCTTGATATGCAGAAGGGGATTGCTAAATCATGGCTTGAGCACTACCCAAAGTAGTATTCTAAGATCCCAACTGCTCTGGAGCAGCAACCCCCTAGTTAGAGCAGCTGGTAACTTGCAATAATGTGGTTTAACTATGCCAGGCAGACATTGAACTTTAAAGAAAAAAAATTACCATGTGCTGAAACTATTCCTGTTTGATTTCTGGCCAAAGATTGTGCATATTGAAAATCCAATTAGCATCACAGAGACTGGAATAGATCCTGCTACAGTCTGACCTCTAGTAGGAGCTATTGAGCAATTTGGAGGAACTGGGAAGAAAGGAAAATAAATTATTTAGTTTAAAGCTGCATCTAATATTTTAGAATTCCTCCTGTAAGGAAGACCAATTCTCAAGAAGTAATGTTTTAATTCATCACAATGTAAAATTAATTTGGAGAAAGAAAAAAAATATTTCCAACTCAAATGAAACAGGTTCATCTGTGAACTTAGTTAAATCATATATTCTTCCCAGATGGGAGTTTTCCTTTGTTCTCACTGCTACTAAAAACAGTCCAGGCTCTTACTCTCCATTTTAGCATATGACCATCTTCAAGAAACACTTCACTAAAGAGCATTTTCCAACTTCAAGAATTATTTGTGTTTTTCAGGTCAAATGTTTGATAATGATTTTTGACATTGAGTAGGGGTTGTATGAAGTAATACCTCAGAGAAGAAGTTTTCTGAGAAAAGCAGACCTATAAACTCAGAAATTGAAAGGTTTCATCACACCTTGTATCTCACGTGACACTCTCTACATTGAGACTAGATCTTAAAGAACTTGAGCCTTTATGGAATTTGTTACATATGTGATGAGACTTTCCTTTAAACACAAGATAATCACTGCAATTACACCTGCAATTATTAATTTTGCTTCCAAGAAACAGTGGCCTTGAGATCGCTGATCAAACATGTTGTAAATAATCTCCAACATCCTTTATTTCACAGCTTTCCTCTAATGGGCCTTCTTTTGCAGTTCTGAAAGTATAAGCCTCATAATGGACACGATTTGTAAAATGTTATAATTAACAGCACAGTTATCTCCTGCTCAGAATGAGAAACACTACTTTTTCAATCCCATTTTTATAACTCCCAATACAGATTAAATTGGGTATGCACTTAGGGTAGTCAGTGTTTCACTACACAGCTACTTGGAGTTTGAAGGCAACTCAATTACTCTGAATGAGGCCTGGTTCTGAAATAAACTATAGCTTTCACCTTTAAGAAGCTGCTTCTCACATTTTTTCCCTCAAGTAATGCATCAACATGCTTCCAACCTTGTCTGTGACATATCCTCAGGCAGCTGCTTTAAGCTGGATTCTTTTAAACCTGCATGTATTTTGGTGATTTGGTTGACAACTGTTTTCTTCCTGATGTAGAAATCCTGAGAAAGCAAGCTTCTACTCACACAACCACAACAACCATTTTTCTACAGAGTTAAGCGTTTTCTTTGGACTTTAAAAAGAATTGCCTATCAGAAATGCAGGTGCAATATTAATGGCTTACAACATTAATTTTCCTCTCCCAACCTTCCAACCTCACCTTTCCAAGTCACAAAGCGATTCTAAGCTGTTCTCAGTAAAAAAGGGGCTGATCTAAACTGATGACACCCCAAAACCTTTAAAAACTACTAAACACACATATGCATAGATGCACCTAATGATTTTATTTAGCTAGATTAGGCAAATTTTGTTTTAACAAAGGATAGATTATTCTATCCTTACTTATTTTCAAATAAGGATGTCACAACAGTTTAGAAGACAGAGGATTAGCAAGAGTATAGTTAAGACTCTCCACCTAAAGCCTTACTTTTACATGTCTGTGTAGTGGATGCCAGGTATAAGAACACTGCAAACAGGCACACGCACTTACTCCTTCGCTCGAACAGGATGACATGGTACAGTGAATACTTATGTAGAAGTCACAGAAGTTAATACACTATTGGAATAGCTTTTGGTACACTAGAATTTAAATTACCTCTAGGACTCTTCACAACTGTATCTTCAGTAGATCAAGAACATGAAAATAAAAGACCCTGAAGTTTTGAAAAGAATGCTCTAATAACAAACCCTACTTTCTATTGCCACTTCTGATACTTATTTCTTTATGGAATGATTTGTATAGGTATCTGATTTTCTCAAGTGCTTCTTTTTCTTAAGCCTGCAACATTCCTATATGATTGTGTATCCTGAAGCAATCTGACATTGGAATTTTGGAAAAACCACAAAGTTAAGAAAATGTATTGAGCTAGATTGTCCCCAGAAAATACTCTTAAGACTACCCAGGAAAAGCAGAAATGGCCTTCTACAGAGAAAATACTGCTTCTCCCTGTTTCTAAGGTGGTAGCAGCACAGATAAAGCAGCTAAAAGATTCTTCACTGCAAGAAAAGCAAAGGCTAAAGCATTTTTATCTAATTACAAGCAGTAGTAACTATCTTCTCTGCACTGCTAACTGCATAGCAATTACAATTGCTGATGCAGGAAGAAAGAGGGGTACAGCTGCTGATTTTACACAGCACCTTTTGTTAGAAATTCAGCTAACCCACAGATTAACACACAAGCCATAATAAAGGCAGAATCAAAATTCTTGGAGCTCTACCAAGGTTAGATTAAGTAAACATATCTTTCTCTATGTCTGACCAAAACCAGTAAAAGTCTGATCTTCAGCAGTAAAAGTAAAATCTTAAGTGAGAAAGCTAGAACAAAAAGAACTGTAGGAGGTTCCTTTGCTTGCAGTTCTACTTCTGTCTTAGTCACATCTGTACACCAAACAAGAAGGACCTCCACGGCCTTCCACCTTTGGAAGTTTTGCTTCATTTGCTAAACATAAGCATCTCTGAAGTTAGATGGGCATTTGCACTTAGTTCCAAGAAGCTTAGCAGAGACTGAGTTATCTTCCACAGAAGTATTATTTCTTATGCTTTCTGAGATGAAGACAAAGACCTCATTCAAGGTATTAAGGCTTTACACTGCCCCTTCAGCAGCCAAGTGTTGTTTGTAAGGGAGAATGTATAACCAAAAGATTGCAAGTGCAACCTGCAAAGGATATATAATACACTTTTTCGGCAGGAAAAACATGCAGACTTCCTATAAACTCCCGCAAGTTTTCTGCAAAAAGAGAAGTGATTCTATCCCTTTGGTGAA